>BQNB010170564.1:0-13664 GCA_026074375.1 Tanacetum coccineum | reverse complement strand
AGTTCTACTGGCATTAGGTCAATATTGAATGGGTGACCTAGCAATCCTAACGTACAGCCTCTAAGTACGGTATTAGTTTCAGAAATTCTCCCGTTGGCTAATTCGACAACATAGCTAACGTCTAAAGTATCGGGGATCATATCAAGTAAGGTACTAAAAGTAGTCGACATAAAACTTCGATTGGCACCCGAATCAAATAATACATAAGCATAATGGTTGTTGAGAAGAAACGTACTCGTGACGACGTTTGAGTCGGGGTTAGCATCTCCTCCACCTAGCACACATGCTTTTCCTCTTGCTTCACCAACACCATTTTTGTTTCCAGTTTTGTTTCCATAGTTTTGATCTTTTAGCTTTGGGCAATCACTCCTGTAGTGTCATTTCCTTCCACACTCGAAACAAGTTAAAACTCTCTGATTTACTACTTGACCTCTCTGATTGGAAGTAGTGGAATCTGCCGCCTTACGGTCCCGGGTCAAATGCCTAACCTTTTTGCACTTCCTACATCTCACAGTGCATGGCCCTTCATGATGAAATTTACACTTGTTGTAGAGAGGTAGCAGTCTATTATACACTCTCCTTTCATTGTTGCCAGCCGTATAGGCTCTTGCTACATTCTAACCTCCAACATTCTGTCTTTTGTTTGGTGGTTGCTGCCCACTGTTGTCCTTCTGGCTATTATCGAACTTTCTTTTGTTCTCAGCGTTTTTCATAGCATAACCTTTCAACTTTTGATCCATTAAGTTGTTAGCAATCCAAATAGCATCTTGCAGTCTTATAGGTTCAGCAGCAATTACATTCCTTTGGATATTATCAGGGAGACCTCCAATGAATTTCTCAACCCGATCCTCCTCCTCGGGGACCATCTTGGTGCACATCATAGTCAACTCTTGAAATCTCTGAGTATAAGCAGCTAAATCGTTGTTTTTCATGGTCAAATTCCACAGCTCAGATTCCATCTTTTAAATTTAAGTCCTTGGGCAGTACACTTTAGCCATTAGCTTCATGAGCTCTCTCCATGAAATGGCAAATGCAGTATCAGCTCCAATAGTCCTCTTATGTGAGTTCCATCAAGTTAGTGCACTGTTTAACATTATGCAAGTAACATACTTGACTTGGTATTTCTCTGGACAATTGCTGATATAGAATACTGTTTCCTAGCACCCCTATTATGTGAGACCCCCAAAATGCGGAATATATTCGGGTCATGGGTCATGGGGGTACCACGTCATCATACAAGACTCTAGGATTACAAGTCACAACAAAACATGAAAAGTCATACATTACGGTGCTTGACAAAATATCAGAGTTATACGCGGGCCCACAATTTAAAGTACCATACATGACATAAGTTTAAACACGACTGACAACGACAAAGTTTTTAAGTCACATGACTTGACCAACAAGCACCATTTTTAAAACAACACAAGAACGCCCATCCGCTTGATATCCATCGAGCTTCCAACCTTCAAAGTTAAGCATTATTACCTGAGATTAAACATGAGAAAACGTCAACAAAAGTTGAGTGAATAACATAGGTTTAAATAAATATCATAGGAACAGGAACACAAGTATATAGTAGTTTCATGGGGGAAAAATCAAGTATTATTGCACTAAGTACATGACACTGAAACCTTAACTCATGAGCCCCTAATGTAAGGTATTCTGCAACTACCTCAAGTATTTCAAATGTAAATGCGTCACAGGCTATACAAACCATAATCATGACGGACGGGGATAGTCAGTCCCGATGGATCCACCCATAACATTCGCGCTCACTAACGTGATTTAACAGTTCATGATTTCCGGGGCAACAACTAGCAGAAAGGGACTTAGGCAATAATAATTTCAGGTAGCATACAGTTTGATAAAAATCAATGCTTGTGTTCCAATCACGTAATCTCACCCCGCAATTTAAAACAAGTATCAATGGAAAAAGGGGGCTATGTACTCACCGTTAGCAAAGAGATGAAAATGATCAAAGAAAATCAAGAAGAAGCTCGCAGCACCACAACTCAATGACCTAAATAGGAAAAACATGTGTGTCACTATGACGCCATCATGAAATACTCAACTCATGAATGAAAATATATATGTAATTATCATGATAAATATGTTGGAGTTTACAACTCTATGTTTATGTCAAAATGAAACTCAACATGAAAGGAAAATAAAATAAAATATTATTTTCATACATACTTCAAGTAATCTTGCAAAAATCTGCTTTTATAAAAGTTACGGACCATGTATGTGCAAAGGGCTTTTTGCAAGTCGCGCAACAAACTAAACCAACACTTTAACTTTCATGCACTTGGACCCCACCTAACTGTATTACAAAGTAATAAAGTCTCACCATGATTATGTAATCATACCCAACTTATCGACCGATTTTTAACCTTTTTTCACCCCAAAAGTTATGAAAAAACCAAATTCTAGAATACCTTTCTTGATCGAGGCATACTCAAAATGTTCAAAGGCACAGGTGGGAGTTTTTACCATTGAAAGCTCTACTCCTACCATTCAAAAAGTCCAGCCACAAACACCTTTTAAACTTTTACCAATCTAAACGGGAAACAAATTTTAGGTAACCGACTACAATTTGGACTTGTTGAACCGAATGTTGGCATTTGCCCGTTTTAATCTAACTATTATCCATAATAGCTTTTAATGTGATTCCAAAGAAGAGGAGGTTCTATTTAAAAACTTAGCCATACTGGGAGGAATTATAAAATTACCACATTTTCACCTTTTAACCCTAAGACTTTTTACACGTTTTGACCAATGTCCGGTTTTGACCCATTTAGTAAGAACGCGGCCACACCATTTACCTCATCCGGACACTTCCATTGAGCATTCCAACTCACCAAATACACTATACATCATGGCCAATCTAGTTTTAGAGGAGAAATTGGACCGAGAGTTAAAAAATTTGGGCATGACCTGTCCTAATTCAGCACTAATTTCCATGTGTTTTCTAAGCCTAAATCATTACCAACTTCGCTCTAAATCAAACACCAAGCCTCTACAAAGCCACAACTCAAACATGGATCAATGACATCAAAAATTCAGTAGTTCATCGTAAAATATCAATTTTATTTACAAAAATTAAGACTCAATTAAACTACAATCAATGTAATATACTTGAAATGAAGAAAATTAAATCAAGAAAGGGTCTAAAAAGTGTACAATCAAGAAGCAAAATTAGGACCAAGATAAACAACCCCAAAAACCCTATGGGTTTGAGCTTTGGCCGCGGCTAGGAGGCCCAAACAAACACCCAATAGTATTTTTTTATATAAAAATCAAAAACCTCACAACTTCAATCACCTCCTAGCTTATGATTAACCCCAATTAAAGCTCTTAAAAACATTTCAAAAATCTTGTCAAAAATCCTAAAATGTTAAAAGTCTTTTTTGCATGTAGTGATTGGTTTATAATCATTGGAATGAGGATAATACAAGGAGTATAATGGTGTAATTTGTTTAAATGAATTGTGAGTGGAATAAATTTTGATGAGGGGTGTTGGTGTGAGAAGAGGTGCTCGGTCAAAAGGAGAGGGATAGGAAGGCATGTTGTATTTTTTTGTTTGAAATCGTGTGAAAAGAAATATGGGTATAAATGTTAAAGTAAAATAAATATTGTGGGTAAACATAGTTTGTAAAAGAAAAATATAAATGTGCTGTTGTTGTTGTTCACATGAGCCGGCCCAAGTGAGTAAAAAAAGAGAACCATGGCAATTTTTATATAACTTGTATTTACTTAAAGTTTTACAAAATTAATTAGCTCCTAGCCCAACACTTTAGGTAAAAACGTAAATTACAACTAAAATGACGAAACTCAACACAAAACATGGTAGAACATGAAAAATTGAAATAAAACTCATTCGGGATATATTTTGTGGACACGTGCTTCCTTGTCAAAAGAAATGGATATAATGAAATCTAGACAATAAAAGGTATAAAATGTAACAATATTTACTGTCATGGGCAAGTAAAAATAATATAAAACAATTTATTTTTTATGAAACGAGCAATAAATACTAATAAAATATTACCTACAGAAAATACGAGTTCTCATCATCAGCCCTTTCCATTCGGCCACTCCAACTCCTTATGACAAGACCCTCATCACAACCTTTTATTCAAGGGGGCCACTAGACTGAGGTAAACTTGGTGTCCCGCCCTCTTTTGAGCATGGCCTAGATGCATTTGATTCTTGTAACATACTATTGATATAAAATCAAACCTATCCCTCCATACTTGACTATGCAATTATATAATAGACCTCTCCTCAAACAATGCTTCAAGAGATAAGAATTTGCTCAACAGTTGTAACTTTGGCACTCAACAGTAGTAACTTTTGCCTGGCAGTAGTAATTTTCTGCTTAACGGTATTAACTCTATCTTTAATAATTATACAACAACATGCCTCTATTCATCACAAGCATACTAGAAAAGACTAGATAGACCTGTGGGAATCCATGAGGATCCATATTTATGCATAACCCATGAATAAAAGTTAAAAAGTGTGATCCATGATCATTAACTTTCTCTTAAACATTTCTTCAAAGGTGAAGCATTCAACATCAGACTTCAATAGCTTTACCTGTCAGATGTTAGTTCATAAGCACAAAATACCAAGATCACAAAGTATTTTCTTATTGACAACATTAAGTATGACTAACAGTTTTAACAAGCAGTCTTAAGTATAACTAGCAGTTTTAATTATACTTAGCAGTATTAATTGAGAAAACTAACAGTATTAATCCTTTACAAAACTTTTATGAAAACATAAAGAAATATAGACATTTAAGGATTAAGCATTCCAATACTTGAGACCAAGTACTAAAACCTTCCAGCATTAAAACCTTTTGTAAAAAAATCTGCACCATTATAATCAGTATGAATTTTACCAATTTGTTTATAACTTTTTTAGCATATTGCAATCTCTTATAAAATGATGCCTAATCTCTATATGTTTTGTTTTAGAATGTTGAACAGGATTTTCAATAATGCAGATAGTACTGTTATTGTCAATATTAATGACAGTGTTCATGAAATTGTACCCATAATCCAGCAATTGGTTTTGAATCCAGAGTACTTGTCCACAGCAACTAGCAGCAGCCACATATTCAGCTTCAGTTGTAGAAGTGGCAACCACAGTTTGCTTCTTACACTGCCAAGATATCAACCTGTTTCCCAAAAACTGACAACCTCCAGTTGTAGACTTCCTATCTTGAGTTGCTCCAGCATAGTCACTATCAGTATAAGCAACCAGTTCAAATGGAGAATCCCTAGAATACCAAAGGCCTAAAGTTGGTTTGCCTTTCAAATATCTAAAAATTCTCTTGACTGCTAAGAGATGTGATGTCTTTGGAGTAACTTGAAATCTAGCACATGCACATACTGCAAACATGATATCTGGCCTAGATGCAGTGAGATACATCAAAGACCCAATCATAGATCTATAGAGATGTACATCAACATCATCAGCATCTCCATCCTTGACCAAAGGTTTTTCCAAATCAACAGGAGTTGAAGCAGACTTCACATCAGAGTAGTTGAATTTCTTCAAAATCTCAGCTACATATTTATCCTGACTGATAAATATTCCATCTTCCTTCTGTTGTACTTGTAATCCTAGAAAGAAAGTAAGTTCTCCCATAGAACTCATCTGAAACTTATCCTTCATTAGCTTCTCAAATCCAGTACATAACTCCTTGTTTGTAGAGCCAAAGATAATGTCATCTACATAGACCTGTACAAGCAAAATATCCCCTTTTTGCTTCTTGATAAATAATGTCTGATCTATCTTGCCTCTTTTAAACCCATTGCCCAACAGATAGTTAGCCAAAGTTTCATACCATGCTCTTAGTGCTTGATGCAAACCGTAAAGTGCCTTGACCACCTTGTAAACTTTATCTGGATGGTCAGGATCTTTAAATCCTGGTGGTTGAGTAACATAGACTTCTTCCTCAATGGTTCCATATAAGAAAGCACTCTTTACATCCATTTGATATACCATAAAACCCATAAAAGAAGCATAGGCCAAAAACAATCTTATTGCCTCAATTCTTGCCACAGGAGCAAATACTTCTTCATAATCAATACCTTCCTCTTGTCTATGGCCCTGTGCAACTAACCTTGCTTTGTTCCTAATCATAATGCCCCTTTCATCTTTCTTATTTTTGAAGACCCATTTCGTTCCAATGACCCTCTTTCCACTAGGCAAATCCACAAGTATCCAAACCTGTTGAAGTTTGAATTGCAGAAGTTCTTCCTGCATTGCTTCCACCCAGGATGAATCAGATAGAGCTTTAGCAATACTTGTTGTTTCAATCTATGATAGGAAACAAGCATACAAACAAGTATTCAGGGTATCATGTGTCTTCTGTTCATACACATACATCACTGGAAACCTTGTTTAAAGTAGGTTTTGGTCATTCTTCTTGGTCTGAAAGTTGACTGCACTCACCAATCACATTTGTCATTGGATTGAACTTATGAATATCATGTATTAGGAGTGATTAGAACTATATAGGAATTAGTGGATTCCCCTAAACAACTCTGGTTCTTCTTCATACTTTTCTTGTTCATTTTTACAGCAGTATGAGCGTCTATGACCAACAACATTAAGTTTAAGACTACCAGTATTAACATCAGGACTGGCAGTATTAACATGTTGTCCAGCAGCATTAAGATCTTTAGTACTGCTACCACCTTTAAACTTATCTTGTTCAGCATTCTCATTATTTGGACCATCTTCAACCTGCTTTTGAGCATCACCAGTAGTTTTTGGTTCACCATTTTCAACATCCTTTGTAGGTGAATCAAAATATGAAGTATCTTTCCAAATTGGCATCACAATACAATCTTGAATGACTTCTTCTGATGTACCTGCAGAGTCATTAGAAATTGTACCTGCAGTAACTGGTACATAGTTCATAGATTGGGTTAGAGAATCAATATCAAACAGCCATTTTGGACCATTCCCTTCTATC
Source organism: Tanacetum coccineum (assembly GCA_026074375.1). Classification (NCBI taxonomy): domain Eukaryota; kingdom Viridiplantae; phylum Streptophyta; class Magnoliopsida; order Asterales; family Asteraceae; genus Tanacetum; species Tanacetum coccineum. The sequence continues at coordinate 6,664 of BQNB010170564.1, read as the reverse complement.
ATAGGTTTGTTCTCTAAAAACCCAATATGCAAGTTTTCTTCTACCCTCCTGGTTCTAGTGTTGTATACCCTAAAAGCTTTACTACTTAAAGAATATCCAACAAAGAAACCTTCATCACTTTTGCCATCAAACTTGCCTAGACTGTCTAAAGTATTAAGAATAGTAACATGACAACCAAATGGTCTCATAAAACTTAGAGCTGGTTTAAAACCTCTAAAAAGTTCATAAGGTGTCTTGTTATGAGGCTTGACTACTAATACCCTATTTTGTACATAGGGAGCAATAGAAACTGATTCAGCCCAAAATGTGGTAGGTAACTTAGAGTCAACTAACATTGTTCTAGCAGCCTCAATTAGTGTCTTATTCCTCCTCTCAGCAACACCATTTTGCTGAGGAGTCCTGGCAACACTATATTCTCTCTTAATACCTTTTTCTCTGCAAAAATCATCCATAACTTTGTTCTTAAACTCTGTCCCGTTATCACTTCTGATTATTTTCACTTTCTTATCCACTAGGTTTTCTACTTCTTATTCATTAAACTACTCACAAAGGTTGGACCAAACAAATCATATGTAGCATAAACAAAGGCTTAGTAATGGGATTCAAAACTTTGGACTTACAAGAAGCTCTGTGTTGCTTTCCTTTAACACAAGCAACACAGGTTTGGTCATTTTCAAAACGTTTTGTAGGCAATCCTCTTACAAGATTATCCTTGACAAGCTTATTTATGTTTTTAAAATTAATATGACCAAGCTTCCTATGCCAGAGCATTGATTCATCTAATGTAGCCTTTGCAATGAGACAAGTCAAGCTCTCTTTAGGAACAATGTTCTTCATATCAAAACTGTACATATTGTCCTTTCTAGGAATTTTAAGAAGTATCTGATTTTCATCAGGTAGCTTAAAATTAGGAGATAAGACAAGACATTCAGTGTTAGTAAAAAGGACATAGTTCTTTTTATCACACATCTGTGAGACACTAAAAAGATTGAATTTTAACTTATTGACAAAGTATACATCTTCAAGACCACTTTATTCAAGGCATAGTAAATGTGTACCCATCGTAGGTGTTCCCTCCAAGAACACCCGGGCGTTAATGAAAAACAATATGTACCCATCATGGGTGTTCCCTCCAAGAACACCCGGGCATTAATGAAAAATAATATGTTCCCTCCAGGGTGTGTTCCCTTCAAGAAAACCGGGCGGTAATGATTATGGCACCGCAGGCCCAAACCAATCGTAATCCGACATGGCTTATACGTTCGTTCCCGTGATGCTAGTCACCCGAAACGGGGATTGTCAATCCCAAATAGATTATCTTATACATTCAGCGCTCAACCTCCAAGTGAGTTAAAGTTCATGGTTGCAACCTAAGCTAATCCATAATCATAAAAGTATAAAATGCGTTTACGTTCAAAAAGTAAACCCAGTATTGTATCTCCTCGCGAGATATATAAATGAGTATGTAAACCAAACAGGTAATCAACCATGTAAATGCGTTTGTAAACATGTATGCAAACGAGTTGAAAATGAGCACGTAACGAGTTTAAATCAAACACGTAATTGAATTTGTAACAAGCATGTTCTCACCCCAAAATATATGTAAAACATGTAAAACGTGGGGCTATGAACTCACCTTGATGTTTGAAGAACGATTGATAGGTAGGCATCTAATTCACTTTGATGATGAAGAATGATTGACAGATAGGCATCTAATATGCACAATACGAACAGAAGACGAAGCTGCTTGATCGAGAAGCTGCAGCTTAATTTAACGGCTAAGTCCCACTAGCCTAGGATAATGTGTTTGGGTTTCCCGGTGAATTGTTATGTCTACGCGACACGTTGATAAAAGATTTAGATTTAATCTTTGAAATGGTTTGGTGGTTGGTTAAATAAATAAATTTAGAATATTCCCAAAGTGTGTAATATATATTCTATATATATTACATATGAAAAATAAACCATTGTATAACTCGTACCGCGAATTATATAATAAAGAAAGACAACTCAAGGATTAATGTGAACTGTATAATACTTTGCAAGTATTATATAAAAAGGTGAGAGTAAATAATTAAACCAATTATTTCGACAACTCATTCAATTATTAAAAAGTCCTTGTAGACACGTTTTAGTTTATAAATTATATACGCGTTTGTAAATTTTTTACAATAGTTATGGTGTCACCTTCTAGCTGAAAATTATAAAATATGAAATAATATTTTATAAACTTATGTTTCGTTTCCTCGACGGTTCGTGACTGAAACAGTCGTCTAATTGTTACGTATATCTATCGTTCGGTTTATTAAGTTATTGCATAGTTATATTTTAATATTTTTCTAAAATATAACTTAGCCTCTTTATCGGTTTCCAAAATGATAGCAGTTTTAGTGACACATTAATAAATATAGAAATTCCTATAAATTCGTTATGACCTTTCCGTTTATAAAACGATTTCCATTTTCGCAAAACTCGACGTTTTTCCTTAATCAATATATATGTTGCAATTATTTGAGTTTCCAATATCTCAAACGTCTGCGTGTTTTAAATATAATATTTATACGTTATTATATTTAAATTGAACCAATTATTAAACACTATATTTATTTAACCAATTTAAACCACCATTTATGTCCGGTTTTAATATTTTTAAAACCTTAGTTTTACCTATTTGTCGTCTTTATATACCAAAATGCTCCCTAATTGTTGGCTGCACAAACTTATGCATCCTAGTTGGGGTTCTGAATCGAGAAACAAACACCTCTGTTACGTTTTTTAAACACAACGCAGCCCTGTGCTGCCTGAAAACTAAACACCCCCGTTTTGGCATTAAACTGCAAACCAATACACCCCCGTTTTGGCATAAAAGCCAAGCAAACACCCCCGTTTGGCATTAAAACTGGCCAAACCAAAACACCACGTTTGGCATAAACTGCCAAACCAATGACGGGACACTACTCTTTATTCATAGAGCCAAAGATAATGTCATCTACATAGACCTAAACAAGCAAAATATCCCCTTTTTGCTTCTTGATAAATAATGTCTGATCTATCTTGACTCTTTTAAACCCATTGCCCAACAGATAGTTAGCCAAAGTTTTATACCATGCTCTTAGTGCTTGATGCAAACCGTAAAATGCCTTGACCACCTTGTAAACTTTATCTGGATGGTCAGGATATTTAAATCCTGGTGATTGAGTAATATAGACTTCTTCCTCAATAGTTCCATATAAGAAAGCACTCTTTACATCCATTTGATATACCATAAAACCCATAAAAGAAGCATAGGCCAAAAACAATCTTATTGCCTCAATTCTTGCCACAGGAGCAAATACTTCTTCATAATCAATACCTTCCTCTTGTCTATGACCCTGTGCAACTAACCTTGCTTTGTTCCTAATCACAATGCCCCTTTCATCTTTCTTATTTCTGAAGACCCATTTCGTTCCAATGGCCCTCTTTCCACTAGGCAAATCCACAAGTATCCAAACCTGTTGAAGTTTGAATTGCAGAAGTTCTTCCTGCATTGCTTCCACCCAGGATGAATGAGATAGAGCTTTAGCAATACTTGTTGTTTCAATCTGTGATAGGAAACAAGCATACAAACAAGTATTCAGGGTATCATGTGTCTTCTGTTCATACACATCACTGAGAAACCCTTGTTCAGAAGTAGGTTTTGTCATTCTTCTTGTCTGAACAGTTGACTTCACTTCACCAATCACATTATCAATTGGGTGATCTTTATAAATTCTTGTATTGGGAGTGGTTGGAACTATATAGGAATTTGTGATGTTCCCCAAATCAACTTCTGATTCATCTTCAGTGCTATCTTGTTCATATGAACTAGCAGTATTAACTGATGGGCCAACAACATTAAGTTTAAGACTACCAGTATTAACATCAGGGCTGGCAGTATTAACATGTTGTCCAGCAGCATTAAGATCTTTAGTACTGCTACCACCTTCAAACTTATCTTGTTCAGCATTCTCATTATTTGGACCATTTTCAACATCCTTTGTAGGTGAATCAAAATATGAAGTATCTTTCCAAATTGGCATCACAATACAATCTTGAATGACTTCTTCTGATGTACCTGCAGAGTCATTAGAAATTGTACCTGCAGTAACTGGTACATAGTTCATAGATTGGGTTAGAGAATCAATATCAAACAGCCATTTTGGACCATTCCCTTCTATCATAGGTTTGTTCTCTAAAAACCCAATATGCAAGTTTTCTTCTACCCTCCTGGTTCTAGTGTTGTATACCCTAAAAGCTTTACTACTTAAAGAATATCCAACAAAGAAACCTTCATCACTTTTGCCATCAAACTTGCCTAGACTGTCTAAAGTATTAAGAATAGTAACATGACAACCAAATGGTCTCATAAAACTTAGAGCTGGTTTAAAACCTCTAAAAAGTTCATAAGGTGTCTTGTTATGAGGCTTGACTACTAATACCCTATTTTGTACATAGCAAGCAGTAGAAACTGCTTCAGCCCAAAATGTGGTAGGTAACTTAGAGTCATCTAACATTGTTCTAGCAGCCTCAATTAGTGTCCTATTCCTCCTCTCAGCAACACCATTTTGCTGAGGAGTCCTGGCAACACTATATTCTCTCTTAATACCTTTTTCTCTGCAAAAATCATCCATAACTTTGTTCTTAAACTCTGTCCCATTATCACTTCTGATTATTTTCACTTTCTTATCCACTAGGTTTTCTATTTCTTTGATAAAGTTTTTAATGATCTCACTGGTTTCATCCTTAGTTGTTAAAATGAAAACCTATGTAAACCTACTATAATCATCAGTGACTACTAAGCAATACTTCTTATGCATTAAACTACTCACAAAGTTTGGACCAAACAAATCCATATGTAGCATAAACAAAGGCTTAGTAATGGGATTCAAAACTTTGGACTTACAAGAAGCTCTGTGTTGCTTTCCTTTAAGACAAGCAACACAGGTTTGGTTATTTTCAAAATGTTTTGTAGGCAATCCTCTTACAAGATTATCCTTGACAAGCTTATTTATGTTTTTAAACTTAATATGACCAAGCCTCCTATGCCAGAGGATTGATTCATCTAATGTAGCCTTTGCAATGAGACAAGTCAAGCTCTCTTTAGGAACAATGTTCTTCATATCAAAACTGTACATATTGTCCTTTCTAGGAATTTTAAGAAGTATCTGATTTTCATCAGGCAGCTTAAAATTAGGAGATAAGACAAGACATTCAGTGTTAGTAAAAAGGACATAGTTCTTTTTATCACACATCTGTGAGACACTAAAAAGATTGAATTTTAACTCATTGACAAAGTATACATCTTCAAAATCAAGATTATCAGTCTTAAGTGTTCCTTTACCAGTAATTCTACCACCATATGCTCCTCCTCCAAATGCAACATAACCTCCATCAAATTCCTTGAAATCTGGGAGATAAGCTATGTTCCTAGTCATGTGCCTTGAGCATCCACTGTCAACAAATCCTTTATCATCCTGTTGTGGCATGCCCTGCACATAAAAATAAGGAAATTAGATTCCTTTGGGGACCCAAGCCATTACTGACTTGGATCTGCCTCGTGCATCAATGTAGTTGTGTCTTTTAAAAGCAAGTGATGCACCATTAGGTTTGGTAGGTCTCCAAACCCAATATGCTGAGGACTTTACAACATTTACCCCTTTTACCCTAACAGCATTAACTTGTCCTGTATAAAACCTAGCAGTATTAACTGCTCTAGCCCTTCCATTATAATAATGCACAGATCTTCTAGTTAATGTTGTTTGCTTATAAAATGGCCTCTTAGCAGTTGATTGTGCTTGTTTAAAAAAATGTGTCTTTGATTTAGCACTATGAACTGCTGTTTTGGGGTAAGCAGTATTAACTGGCCTAACAGTATTAAGTGGTGTGAGGCCAGTTTTCAACAAAACTGCTTTTGGAGACATATTCCTGTGTACACTAGGGTGTGTGGTTTTAGCATCCACCCTACTGTAATTATTTCTAGATACTATGCCTCTTCTTTGATGATTATCACAATTAATCTGCAAATGATTAAAACTTCCACATATAAAGCAAGCCTTGTTATACATCACAAAATCTTTTCCTAGTTGATTGGATTTCTGTCCATTCCAATTCCTCTGATTACCCCTAGGAGATTGTGATCTATACATTTCTGCATACCTAACTGACTTTTTAACTGGTTTTTCATGATTTTTAGGTTTAGTAAACTCTACCTTTTTATTAACAGGAAAAACAGTTTCTTTATCAACATTAGGTGAACTCTCAACAAAGCTACTTGTGTCTTGTGATACTTGTTCTTCTACCAAAGACTCTTCAGAATTTTCTTTAGAATTATCTGATTTTTTATCACAAACAACATTAGACTCTTGCTCACTATCCTTAGGACCATATCCTTTGAACTCAGGCTCTTTGAATTCATCAAGACCAGAATAAGACAGATCAAGCTTGTTAGGTCTATTATAGATTAAAGGGTGTGGTGGAGGAACTGCACTATATCCTAAACCTTTTTTATATTTGTCGGTTATCTGACTTCCTAACAACTGGTCTAAATCTTTTGAGGCCTTATCAAATTTCTCAATTTTAAATTCAATGCCTTCCTTTTCTTGCTTAACTTTTTCAAACTCACTTTTAAGCATATTTATTTCATAGT
>BQNB010170563.1:0-13664 GCA_026074375.1 Tanacetum coccineum | reverse complement strand
AGCTTTGACTATATCAATCATGGGCTTATTAACAACCTCACCTTCCTCAATGGTGGGTTCCAAATCATAAACTCGATTTCTTCTAAGCTTTAGTGGCTCATTCAGATTGTTCAATTTAATGTAATCTCCATATAATAGGTTTAACGATCTATTTAATATCAAAGTTTCTCCCATTAACCTGGCTTCCAAATCAAGGTCCATTCTTTCTTAAGCTTAACATGTAAACCCTCTTAATTAAACTACTAGTAGGCTTAACACTTTTTAAGATAATTTTCTTATCCCCTACCCTCAAAGTTATCTTCCTTTTAAACACATCAACCTTAGCGTGGGCGGTAGATAAAAATGGTCTTCCGAGGATCAAGGGCACATTGACATCCTCAGGCATATCTAAGATTATGAAGTCTAAGGGGAAAACAAACATACCAATCCTTACTAGTATATTTTTAGCAATTCCTTTAAGATGTTTCACTGTTCTATCTGCTAATTCAACAGTCAACTTAGTATGAGCTAATTCGCCTAAACCTAGATTGAGGTAGGTTGAGAGAGACATGACACTTACACTAGCTCCTAAGTCAGCAAGGTCTTTTTCAAAACAAACATTATTAATATAGCAGGGTAAAGTGAAACACCCTGGGTCTTTTTCCTTCTTAGGAAGGGAATCGTTGCTAAGCGTAGTTCCAATTAAATGAGCATCCAAATCTTTTAGTCCATACGATCCCTTCCTCTCATCACAACGATCATTATACAAACAACTAGGAAAGGGAACAGTCGATTGTCTTGGTTCAAAAATCAGTGAGTGTTCTATTGTGCTGATACGGCGTATCGGGTAGATCCAATACGGCGTATCAGGGTCGTATCAGCTTCAACAATAGTTGAGATGGAGTTGACATGATCTCTCAGGTTTGTTTCAGTTGAGCTAGGTAAACTTCCAAATCCCCTTTCTTGCAAAACCTTGCTCATTTGCTTGATTTTAATTTCCAAAGACTTGATCAAAGCTCCTTGGTTTCTGATAGCAGCGTATGTGGAAGATTGAATTTCCTTGATCAGGTTGAAGTTTTCTTCATGCCTTTTTGCCGATTCATTCATAAACTTGCTCAGTAATTCTTCCATTGATTGTCTTCGCTCCTGATATGAAGGATTTGCATTATTCCTTTGGTAGAATCCCAGAGCTGCTGCTCTATATGGTCCTCCTTGTTGGAAAGGTACACCAAATTGAGTATAATAAGCTTCTCAAGGGTTTTTCCTTCTTCTTTAAGTGGATAGTCTTTGGTGTAGTGGGGTCCCTTACATAGCTCACATTCCACCCGAGCAGCGTATACGTTTTCATTAACCTTCTTGATTTCTCTTCCAAGATATTAAGTTGTGCTTGGATTGCAGCCAAGACCATGTGTCTTGAAAAGCTTCCTAGATGAGTGAAATTCTCGTTTCAGATTCTTGAAAGGTGTAAATAGTTCCATAGTTAAACTCCTTATCACGCACTACCTGAAACAAAGGATAAACAACCAGTAGGATAGGCTCGAAAGAAAGAAAACACAGAATCATGCATGGAAATCAAATACGAAGAATATTTTTTTTTGTTATATTAGTTGATCAATACGCCATATTCAATTAATTCGAATACACCGTATCAATCTGTTGAACATAATATGTTGTATTGGTTAAGAAAGTTAGATACACCGTATTCAATTTATTTGAATACGCTGTATCAAATTATCGACCAGAACAGTGTTTAGAAAACAATACAAAACAAACACACAAACAAAACAAACAAATAATTATAAACAAATATACAGAATTTTACACTAATCTAAATTACACTAATTCTAGGGGTTAAGTTAATCTAAGGTTAAAAACCAAAATATTAAATAAAAATAAAGATTAAGCAATTTCACTCCCCGGTAACGGCGCCAAAAACTCGTTGTGTCGTTATGTGTAGGTAATTTTAAGTTATCAAGTTTTACATTTATATTTTGCCGACTTTACCTAAAACAACACTTTAACGGGCAGTGTACCCAATCGGATGTAGCTTCGTTGGTAAGTAGGGTGTCGATCACTAAGAGCGAGAGCGTTAATCTATAGTTCTATCAATATTTTGGTTAACTAAACTAAGTTAATTTAAACTATGTTAATTCTAATCTATGTTAAACCTATGCTAAACCTATGTTAATCCTAATTCTAACGGATAAGGGGGTTTTCAGTCTGAGAGACTGGCACGGGTTTTGTGGTAACTTAGATCAATTTAAGACACAATAACACACGCAAGCAGATTAACAAAAGATAGAAGAGCGGTCTAGCCAAATATAAGAAAACTGTATTAACCATGATTAATCTAATTAAAACGTTGGTTTGTTTATTTAGTGCAATGAGTGCTTATCTCGAGGCGGCATATCATTCCAAGATTTAGGCGGTACTTCTTCCTAAAACCTAGACACGTAGAATTCTGTCACAATTAAACGCATTCGTATAAAGCATCATATTTGCTGATTATAATCTATCTTAGGAGATTAATAATGGTGTTCTTATTAAAACCCTAACCCATCGGGACTTTACCCACTTACTTCTTAATCGAGACTAATGAAATTACCAACGATACATACGAGCAAGAATACTCGTTCAATCGTAGTAGAGTCAGGTAAGTCAAGTTCGTTCCATGGGACTTGGTTTAAACCAATACTAGGTAGCAAGATAGACACTAAGGTTGTCACGGCCATTAGCGTCACAAAATCAAGGTAATTACTTAAGCAAATTCGTTCCATTTTTAAGGCTATACTTATGCGAGAAATCTATGTCATTGATATCCATGTTTGATTATGTTAGGTAAAAAAGTGTATATGATTCACAAAACCCATTTGTATATGATTTGACTCCGTGGTATACCTCACCAAATCATGTTTATGCATGAAACTAATGACGAACCCGTTCGACCTATGAACATCATCAAACCCAAGCCAATTAAGTGTGTTTTCTAGATAAATAATGTTCCTAAGTGATTCAATAAGTCCTTTCGACCTATACTTGAATTCAAGCCCTTTTGTTTATCTTTTTGATTATGTGAAAATGGTAGATGTCAATTACCAAAACCCCTTTTTAGTTTTTCACGACTAATAAAGAATAGCCTATGCCACAGAATCCCTTTCAACCTATGATTCCGTGAGTATTCTACCACAAATCATAGAAAAGAACTCAAGACGTAAATAAAGCACACATTTATAAAAATCATCATTCATACGCAATCAAACATTTTACCAAATTCATTTCATTCCACACATAAGTATTATGAGACTACTCCATATATAAATTCATTTCACAAATCCAACATTCAAACGATAAATTTAGACACATCTTAGAAATATTTGTAAAGATTAATACCTACAAAGATTCCTATAAGTTTGGTGATGTAGCTCGACAAGGGCCTCCAATTTCCATAATCAACGTAACTCCAATAGTGGTGCTTTTTCCTTTAAATTCGTCCGTACACTCTCTTGGATTTGCAAAGATATTTCTACAGCTTTTGGGGTGAATAAAGGTGATGAAAACTTAAACTAATTAAGGGTTAAGTGGTTTCTTGTGTTTTTTTAGGTTAAGACCACCACAACTATATATAATCCTTCCAAACCGACTTAGGGAGTTAATGTAAGTCCCCTTAGTTGATAATACAAGTATATGATCGGTTTCCAGGCATAATGGCTCGTTAATTCGCTTATAATTGTAAAAATGTAATTGACATCGTGGTCCTAACCGGCGGTAAATCCTTGTTCCGGGCGGAAATCCAGTCGATCCCTCTGCCGGGCGGTAATGCCTTTTGCCGGACGGCAGAGTGCTCGTCGCAACGTACGATCTTCACTTTTCCTCGTCCTTCGTCTTTCGATCAACTTTTCGTCCCTCGGGCCAATCCATACCACATGTTTATGACCCAAAGTGCATAATTAACTGTTCTAGGTGGGTCTTCAAATCAAATATCGAATTAGCACTCATTTCTTAGCTTCTTTTCTTCACTTCGCGTCTTTCGGCTAGCTGCAACACAAGAAACTCATTTTTGCATAATAGCAGGGGTAAAAGCAGTATTATTTTACCAATTAGCATTGGTATATGTTTAATTACACATATCATTTTCCATTAAAAACAGACTTAAAAGACAAAAAAAATACCAAAAATACAATGTATTTGTGTGTTTTGCATTTATACTATGCAGATAACGGATATCTAAGAAAAGAACAAAAATCAAACCAAAACGGACAAAACCGAGCACGGAATGGAAAGAGCGTGAAAAAGGTTTAAAATCAGGTTTAAAATAGATTTTATAACTTAAAGGGGTGTTTGGTTTAAGGACCAAAGTGGGTCAAAACTGGTTGAAAAACTTTTTGGGTCACTTGGTTAACTTTTAGAAACTTTTTTTTAGTCACCTTAACCTGTTTTAAAAAGTTTAAGAAATACTTAATGGGCCCACCCGCACCCATCTAATGGGCCAGGTCAGCCCATTAAGGTATTTATATCAAGACTTATAATCCTTAAAAGCTAAAAAGGCTCAATTCCCTTTAAAGTTAAAAAAGGCCCAAACTGCCAAATAAAAGGCCCAGTCCTTTAACTGTCGTTAAGCCAAACCCTTTTACACCTTAAATGTCGTTAGTCCCCAAGGACTATTACTGCAACATCAACATACAACTTGAAGAGTCATAACTACCAATTTCCATAAACCTTTACACCACAAAGGACGACTCGTGCAACATGACAATACAAAATGAGGGGCCATTCTTGTCAATCCCCCACAAACTTTCACCCTGTTAACCACAAACCAAACATTCCCGCCAAACCCTACTATTCACCCTCCCCTGTCAATTTTACCTTGATTACTGCACCACCAGCCAAAACCATCACTTTCCCATACAACCCCACTTCATAAAACAACAAGTCCACCTTGGCAATCCTCTCAAATTTCATTAGCTGATGAACTCAAACCAAAATCAATAGCTGTGATTGATGAACTTGGAGAACAAGATTTTTGGATGGCTATGATGACTTTGGGACTTCTACTCACACAAGAAACACACCAGCTGAAGCACTCACAGAACAAGAACAACAAGTGAATGACCAAGACTTAGAACTTTTAGTTTAAATAGGACCATTGTAGCTCATTTGTAGTTGTCAAGACTTGTGTAAACGAATTTGACCATTTTAATTTACTTGTCATTTAAATTATTGCATTGTAATGTTTTTTAAGTTAATGAAATTTTAAGTTTTTTTTAAATATTGTCATTTAACATTACTTGTCTTTTAAATTCAGTAATTAAGCTCTTACATAAGCTTCTGTTTCATCCAATGCTTATATAAAAGTTTGTTTTCAATTCTGTCTTAAAAACCCAAAAAAATCACAAAAAGAATCCACTCCTTAATTACCTCAGCTTAACTTGGATGATAAGCTAGCTTGGGAAGAGCTTATAGACCATACTAGCTTGTCTTTGACAAACTAGAGCTTGTAGATCAGCTTCTTGTAAGCTTAATCACCTTTGTTTTAAGAAAAGGGAATTGTGAGTTCTTACTTTTTAATTTTTGCTTATTTATTGTTTATCTGCTTATTTCCTGCTTATGGTTGCTTATTTTTGTTGTTTATTGCTTATGTATGCTTTTTTAATGCTTATATGTCATTTGCTTAAGTTTTCCTTTAATAATGTCAATTTTAGCTTTTAACTGCTTATTTATCTTTGCTTATTTATAAGTGCTTATTTCTGTGTTTTGAATGCTTATTAGTGGTTTATATTGAGTTCTTGCCATCTGTTTTCAATTACCTTAGCTTAAAACTCCAAAAATAAGTCTTAAAATAGATCTTTGATACTTAAAGGGGTGTTTGGTTTAAGGACCAAAGTGAGTCAAAACTGGTTGAAAAACTTTTTGGGTCACTTGGTTAACTTTTACAAACTTTTTTTTAGTCACCTTAACCTGTTTTAAAAAGTTTTTAAGGGCTTAAAGCTAGTTTTGAGGTTTGGTCTAATATGTGCTCAAATCTGTAATGACAAAACTGATTTGAAGTGCTTATTTGATTAAGACTTTTTAAACAACTTTTAAGTGTTGTTTTTGTGTTGTTTTTATTAAAAATTTGTCAAGTCATATTTTTTTTAGTTTTAAAAGTTCTTTTTCATTTCCAAATTTAGGTTACTTAAAATTGTTTCTAGGATTTGTATTTTTGAGCATAAGCTCATTGGTTGTCTATCTTCATTTGTATCAACTTATTTTAGTCTTTAAAGCTCTTTTACTTGTTTAATTCCAAGGCTACAAAAGCTATTTTTTTCTCTTACAAAAACCAAAAAAGAGGGCAATCTGTTTGAAAACATTTTTTACATCAAGCTTTTTCAAGGCTTAAATGAGTTTCAAACTCTTTTCTTTTGGGTGATTTAGAAAGCTTATTGTTCAAGCTTTTTAGGGGTATAAGCCATATAGCCATAAGGATCCATTTAAGGGCTTAAAATTAAGCCCAAAAGTGCCCTTGTGGCTATTTTAATTGACAGTTTAGCCAATCTGCTTATTGCTTTTCTGCCTTTTGTTGTTTACTTTCTTTGCTTATTTGTGTTTAGAATTGCTTATTAGGTATAATACTATATCTGTCTTTGCTTATTTTGCATTTTCATTTGCTTATTTGTGCTTAAATAGCTTAACAGTTTAGCCCTTAGTTAGTTAAGTTAAAAGGTAAAAACTGTCACTTAATCTGCTTATTTCTATGCTTATTTTAAGTTTTTGTAAAAAGTTGCTTTTTTTAAAGTTTATTATTTTGGCTTATTTTAAGAGTTTCAAAAAGAAAATTTTAAAAAAAAAATTCAAAAAGGAAAGCCACAGGATTCGACCCTGTGACCTCCCCTTTACCAAGCCAACGACTTAACACACACTCTCACTACAACAGCACCAGATAGAGGCATTTGGTCATATCCTTCCAAATTTATTATTTAACCCTTTTTAGCCCAAATTAGCTTATCAGCCATTTTTGCTTATTTCTAGCTTATTCGTTTAGCAACTTTTCAGTATTTTATTTTTCATAAAACCAACACTGTTCAAAGTACTTTTCAGTAATTTTTCGGATTTTTCCAAATTTATTTAATATTTTTAATTAATTTTTCTTTTTAAAACGGTTTTTAATTCATAAAAAAATATTAAAAAATCAAAAAAAAAAATTTTTTTTTTAAATTTCTTTTATCATTTAGCACCTAGGAAAATTAATTTTGCACTCGTAGGGTTAAATTTGTAGAATTTTGGTTTTTAAAGAACGGGTTTTGATTCCCGTTCTTGTTTTTAGATTTAAATATTTAATTGCTTTCGTTTTTAGGTTCCCTTTACTTGTTTTAGCATTTTGTTTGTAGAAATAGAAATCCAATCCAATTTGTTTCTCGTTATCGTTTTAGTGATTTAGCTTTAATTACTTTTGTTTTTAGTTTGGCTTACTTGTTTTTCCCGTAGAATTAGAAAACCCAACCAAAGCTTTATTATATTCAAACATCAAATATCAAACTGACTATCGACTTTCCATTGCATGCCTCGTTGGGAGAACGACCCAGGTGATTACTTGCCCGGAATCATTTACATCATACCCGTGAGTTTGTTGACCCTTTTCCTAAAGGGTTGACTAGGTTGACTTGCGAAGATTTTATATTTGATATTTTTTATACTATTTGATATATAATTACCCCTAAAAAGGTAGTTATCAATAACGTTTCACTTTTTATTTTTATTGGTTACGTAAAGCGTTTACGTTTCGCAATAAATTACATTTATACATGCATGGAAACACCAATACCCATATATACTTCAACAAATACCCACTCTTATACCCAATACACAAAATTTATATCATTTCTATCTTAACAACTCATTTGTGCCGTCCTATTTTGCATAACACAACAAAACCATTAAACCTCCACTAGTGTCATTTCAAGTACTCACCATCTAGCTCTTAACCCACAAATAAACCACAAGTACCTACACCATGATAGCAAGGACTCACTTTGGTCCTTCCTTGTCCCTTAAACCGTGCCCCTCCTCCTAGAGAGGAGGAGCGCACTTGTATCATTACCACTAAACCACCTATTGATCCCTTGTTTTGCTAATTGGTTTAGGTTTTATTCCCACTATAAATAGAAGACTAGTGCAATACATACTCACATTTCATTTGCAAGCAAAATCAAAAACTTTTCTCTTTTGTTTTCTCTTTGTAACTCACGGCTCAAAAAGTAGAACAAGAAGTTTCATAGTTTTGATTTTAACAACAATACAAGCATACATGTATTATTAGGGTTATTATATATAGTGTATCAAGGGTTTTCAAGAATCAAAGCTAGGGTTTTCAAAGGAGTATTAGGGTTTATAAAAAGGATTTCGGGTTGAAGAACTAGGGTTTTGATTTGTGTTCATATCTTCATTCACTCACATAAGGTCTAACAAAATCCCTACACTTTCATTTAATTACTTCATTTATATACATTTATATTTATTATTTTGTTACATCACCACTAGTAATATTTTATAGAGTTTATAAAATAAAAACAAGCATGTTCATAATCGAATAAATACATAACCATGATGATTAGGTGTTTAAAATGATGACATTTTATTCGGACATAAATTAGAGTACATGAAATATACAAAGGATGTAGTATTAATTAAATTAGAGGACTTGTAATAATTTAATTATGTTAAAAGTTTATAAAACAAGTTTTGAAAATGTTAAATACAAACAATTTGTATATTGTGTAAACATACGGATTTTTATAAAATATATAAACCTTAGATTCAAATAGTACATTTTAACACGATTCCGAATTTATAAGAAACTTGAAAAACAGAGCTATAACGAAGGAGATATGATTTTCACAAGATTAAGTTATTTTATATATAACAGTTTGATTTTACTGTTACTGTACAAATTTTTATAAAATTTGTAAACATTTTATTTTAATAGATCATCTCGACATGATTTCATACATATAAAAAAAATGCATAAAACTGAGTTAAAACGGGTAAGTTATGAGTTTTTAAAGATTTCGAAAAGGTTATTAAATAAAATTGTGAGAATCTGCGGAATAACTGCAGAATCTGAAAACGGAGTTTTTGAGGGCTTTCGAGTCCGATTCGGCCAAAGTATAAAACTACAAAGTTGTTCGGAATAACGTTTTACTTTAAATATCATGTTTTCGAAGACTAGAAATGTATAGATATTTAATTAGAAATTATAAAAGCTAGTTAACTTTTATAAATATTTTCTGCATTCTTATAAAAATACAAACAAGCTGTTAGAAAAATAAAATATGGTTTACGAGTATTTTCGGGTCCGTTTGGGATATAAAAACCTTAAGAAACAATGTAGTATTACTTATATAATATTTATACATGTTTTTAACTTTATAAATATTATTTAATAAAATGATTAAACTATTATATGATACTATTATATAAACAATAAAAATATTAAATCAAGTATTATTAACAAATAATCAACCATTGGACAAAGATAATAATTTTACAAATACATATACTTGGACACTTATTTATCACGCACGATTTAAACATTTTTTCAACATTTATATATTAAACAAAAACTATTAGGTGGTGATATAACTCTATAATTTATATTGTTGTATTTATTTTAGACACACTATACTCATACGACCTATAAATTAATTAGGTTTCATTCGGATTTCACGTGACGATTCACTTACTTAATTTATATAATCAATTCATTCACTAGAGGTGAGTTCATAGGCCCATTTTATACAATTACAATGAATTACAAGTTTTGGGGTGAGAAACATGCATTGTTTTACATTTGGACGCAAGTACACTTTTAAACAAATTATGAGTTTGCCTAAGTAGCGATAACCCACTATGCCCATGAATCATGAACTGTTAATTATTCGGTATAAGCGTGAATGTTATAAATAGATCTATTTGGGATTGACATCCTCGTTCGGGTGAGTAGCGCTCACTAGTTTCGACGGTATCGAACTAACAGACGTATACCATGTCGGATTTGGATGTTGCGGGTTGAACATCTACACGGGCACATTATTGGCATTAAATTGCAGACATACATGTTGTAGCTTCAGTGTCATGAGTTTAGTGCATTCGTAATTACTTTTGTGATAGTGTATGTGTTACATTGTCATACACTTTGAAATCTTGTGGTCTTACTTTATGCATTACTTAAACTTGTGAATTCACCAACTTTATGTTGACGTTTTAAAGCATGTTTTTCTCAGGTCAATAAGAGCACAGGAGCATGGTGTAACACCCCACCCAACATACATTGGGTTGCGCAGCGGAATTATCAATTGGGCGTTACTAAATAGCACCATTCACCAAGATAATAGAAAACGACCAAAATGAGACGTTTTAACAAACATGTGTTCCATTATTAATCAGAGTTAAAATGTGTTTAGGTCCCCACAGAATCGCAACCAGCGTCTAATACAACATTTGAAAAGACAATTGTTCAAATAAAACACATTGTTTTAACACAATTTAAGACATAGTTTTTGAAAGACCGGAACACACAAGAAGTCTTTTCACAAATCCATCACACGCACGATACATCCACGCCATCGTTGCCTTCATCCTTGGTTACCTGGGATAAAACATGTTTAAAACATCAACAACAAAGTTGAGTGAAATTCATAGAGTTTAAAATAATTGATAAACAATAATCTTTGAACACATAATTAGTTCTCGAGAAAACAAAGCAATGAATGCAATGTATAGAAACTTCTTTTCTTTCACGCAATAAGCTCATGACACCGAACGTTAACAGTACATATGGCATTTTATATGTTAAAGTGCCCCAAACAAGGTATTATTGTCATATACCTACTAATTTCTAAATACAAAATGTTCGTATCAGGGTGCTCACCTACAGACTCATACCCCGGACGGGGTTGTCAAACCCAATAGATCTATTTAATGCATTAGCGTTCACCCCGCAAGGCAATTAACGGTTCATAAAATAAGGGACTTCGACAATAGCAACTTATGCGGAAACAATCTCGTAATCGGGTCCAGCATACCATAAAATCATATGTGTTCGATTTTATAAAATAAGCATGCATCCCCTCGCGGGTTTAAAAACATTTAAAACACTTAGAAAGAGAGGCTATGAACTCACCTTAAGCAAAAGATCCAAAGCAATCAAGTCAATCAAGCGCAAGTAACTTCATGTCTTAACCGCGACCTATATAATACATATATAGCGGTACGTGACTAAAAGTATATTAAATCATATATTGCATACTTGCATATATATATATATATATATATATATATATATATATATATATATATATATATATATATATATTACTATTACGTATATACAATTATATACTACAATCTCCAAGTGCGACGCAAAACATTTCACTTTGACATGCTTAACAATATTACGACATTTTCCATAAAGTTTTCATTTTTAGAAAGTTTGTCGAAAGTAAGGATAATATAATCCGAACTTCACATTTCGTTATCAATTAACTAACATTACGAACCCTTTGCTCATTATAGACTATATTCAAAGTTCAAGCAAGTTTGACTTTCAAAAGTCAAACTTCGTAGTTGACTTTTTACCCCAAAAATACCCAAACTTGACTCGGCCGTAAAACGTTCGTTTTTAGGAGTTACAAGGCCCACCTTATATCAAAACGGACCTTAGAACATCTTTTATCATTTTCAAAAGCCTAAGATAGATTTCAAAAATTTCTCGACGCGCCACGGTCAAGTCAAACTTTCTGGTCAAACAAAGTCAACCCAAAACCCAATAAAACGACATTTTCGACATAATCCGACTATCAAAATACGCTTAACTAGTTTATATAATTATACCAAAACCATCAAACCTTATTCAATAACAAAACATGCTTTCAATATTTTCCGCACTTGAATTATCTAACAATAATCATATACATGCAATATAACCAAACTAATCAAACAAGAAACATAACTAGAAGCTTACAATGTTATCAAGAAAATTGAACTATGGTTTCCCCTTGGCTTATGAAATCGGACGCAACCCAAACAACTAAACCAAAACCTTTTTCAATCAACCAACACCAAAATAACAACAATCTAACCACTTTGAACACATCCTTATACTTGAAATCACTAGAACTTGACCCCAAAATCTAACTTCTTCAAAACTTAATGCATGTGAGGTTTCTATAATGGGATTTGTAGCTCTTGAAACAAGAATTAAGATGGTATAAATTGATTTAATTGCATGTCGGAAAATAAGCCGGAAATGGTGGTGGTGTGAGGGTGTACGGTCGAACAAGAGCAAGAGAGGGGATGAAGAGATTTTATTTTTGTAAAGTGTAAATGGGTGGAAGTATCACCCTATGTATAGAATTGAACTTTGATAAATTGGCAAAACTAGTCCCTCCATCCTTAATCTCTTTTAAAACTAGTACAAAGCTTCATTTCTTTTATGTAAAATTAACCAAAGACTCGGGTCACACCACGTCTATAAATATTTGAAATCCGTCCCACTAATTTTACTTTAAAACGTTTAATAAATCGTTAAACCTCGTAAAACACTACCTTCAAACACGGTTTTTACAAAAACTCGGAGAAACGTCAAAAAATACAAAGATAACATATTTACTCTTTCGGAGTAACAAAATAATTTTTTCTGACTTTCTTAGACGCTAAAAACAAATAGAAACTCAATCACGGATTGAATTTACCTTATAAAAGAAAATTCTCATCAAACCTTATATAGTATAAACGACTATAATTATTTACGTAGCAAAAATTGTTATATTAGCTCGGGATAGACGTTGACCTGAAGCTCGGGTTGTTACACATGGATACACTGGATGCATTATTTTGGAGTTATATTGCAATAGAGATTTGATGCATTACATTTTGGGATATTTGTTATGTATCAAAATCTTTACATTTTCATGGATAAACAATTTAAGCTTGGAGCTTTTGTAACAACATTTTAGTTAAATTTAATATATCATTTTTAAACGACTCATTTAAATGTCGTTCTCTCATATCTTGTGCTATTGATCTATAAAGTAACACTCCTCGACCCTTATTCTGTTGCGACCCAATTTGGGGTGCTACAAATCGATGCCTAGATCCTAATCAAAGATAAGCGTCGTATGTCGCTTATAAGCTATTGGTAACCCTAGTTAGAAAATTTTGCACTATTCCAATGCTATGAATTTAACAAGTATTCTAAAGCTTGATAGAGAACATAAAGAAACGCTAGATTTAACAAAAGAATGACATATAAGTATATTTAATATTAATTAGGTAAGATCCTCATCCATGTGTGGAAGATAGTTTCTTCCATTAAACCTTTCCGCTGGTGTACAACATACAAGCAACTTGTTGGACTCAGATTGTCCGCCTCCTCTAGCATGGAATCAACATCGTCAAACTTGGATATACTGATTAAACCATAAACCAAATCACTAAAGAATTTTTCGTTGGCGGTGATGTTTCTCTTGTAACCCATCTCAAAGTACAAGGACCACATGTACTCGGGCTTGTTTGCCATGACCATCCCTTTGAGAACCGACAGATAGAGGTGAACAGTAGGATATCCCTTGTTTTCCATGGTTAGTAATAAACTCTTGGCCTGAGTGAAGTTGTGCGATTAAGTTAATCCAATAAGAATCCTAGAGTAAGTG
>BQNB010170561.1:0-10541 GCA_026074375.1 Tanacetum coccineum | reverse complement strand
TATAACTTAAGCAAATAAACTTCTTATTTACAAAAAAAATAATATTTTATAAGTTAATTATCCTTTTTCTTAGCGGGTTTTGATGTAGTATATATATATTATATCCTACGATTTTTATTTAATCCTTTTTTATCGATTTTATATTATAATATAAATTTTAAGTGAAAAACGCTAAGTATATCAATTTTTTGAAATTTCGGCATGACCTTGCCGTTTATACAACGTTCCCATGTATATAAAATACATTATTTTCCCACTTTTATCAATCAATATCGCGATTACTTACGCGTTTCATAATTAATAACTAGTCATATTTACATAAACATCAAATATAAATAAAACCAAACACACCCTTATTTAGGGGCTGCTGTCCCAAACACCCCTTTAAGGCTATAAAACTCATATCCAAACATCCCTACATGGGCTGTTATCTACATATCCAAACGCCCTTAATGGCAGATTTACATGTAAATCCAAACGCCCTTTTTAACCACGATTTCACATTGGAAAAATTAATAAATGACCGAAAATAAATTATACGAAATAAAATTAATAAAAAGAAGGGAATCACCACCACAAGCCCGACACCACCATGGTGCGGCTGTGGTGGTCACCGTGGGTTCGGCCGCCACCACAATGGTGGTTTTAAGCGGCTGACCACCCCAAGATAACACACGGGGTTGCGCCATCACACCCCGACACCACAAGGTGCGGCTGTGGTGGCTAAACCATCGTCCGACCGCCACCACGACGGTGGTTTGGCGGCGGACAACCCCTATTCGACATAAACCATGACCAAATCAACCACAAAATTATATATTTCGAAATACAATCGATGTAACAACCATGCATGGAAAACTAGGCAAGAAAACAAGAATTTTTGGAGGTTCTATAGGAGGCTCGTCATGGTTGTGGTGACCGATGCACCACCCGCAGCCCGCCACGGCGGCGGCTGTGGCTGAAAGAACAAAAAGTGACAGTGGTGAGGGTGTGGCGGTGACGAGGTGGTATTGGTAGTGGCAGATCTGTGGTGAGTGTGGTGCATGCTAGATGGTGGCAGCGGTTAGGGAGATGGTTAATGATGTGGGATTATTTTCCCCCCCTGCTGATGGCCAGTAGTATGAGAGGTGTAGGTGGTCGGTGGGCTGTGGCATGGCTTTGGTGTGGTGGTGCGAGTGTGGTGCGGAGTGAAGGAGGCCGGAGAGTGCAAACGCCGTCCTCAGCCGTACAAATAATTTTCTGGTGGCCGTAAAAAATCATGGGGCCACCGGAAATTTTGAGGGAGGTGAGGAGAGAGTGTTAGGGTTGTGTGTGTGTTTAAGTTTTGTTATAAATGAAAAAAATTTAGTTAGAATTATATATATAATATATATAAATAAAATATATAAATATATATATATAATATATATATATATATATATATATATATATATATAAAAGCTCTTAAATTGTAAATGGAAAGTGTATAATAGTCTAGGGTAGGATTTGAAATATTTTCCCCGGGACTGAAATTGTAAATTTTGATATTTTTTGTAAAATATTGGTTCGGGTCTCGTTTGAGCTAGTTAACGGATATTTAAAGGACGATACTTCGCCAGTGTTTTCAAATAAATTTTCCATCGAAAATGAGTATTCACTCGACCATATTTCGTAAATATTTTGTAATGTTCATTTTAAAATATTCGTTTTGTTTATTCTAGACTCCAATTTTTAGATAAAAAAATTAAGGTATCCCGGTTCAACTTTAATTCATAAAATAAATCGTTTAACCTCGAATATGCACGTTAATAATAAACGTTTTTTTAAATAAAATGAAATTAATTTTATGAAATAAATTACATAAATAAATAAGATTTAACTTGTTTCGTGTCGTTAACCGTTTGATCTCGTTTTGAGTCAAGACAATTTGAAAAGCCAAAAATTTATGATTAAAATTATGTAATAATAATAATTATGATTTATTCTCAAAATAAGTTCCGAAAAATTATCAGTTATGCGATAATTGTTTTCACTTGAAAATAAAAGTCAAAAGTCGAGTCAACCCGAAAAGTCAAAGGGAAAAATAGTCATTTAGGGTTCCGAAAATTGACGGTTGTCACATTATCCTCTCCTTTAGGAAGCGACGTCCCAGCGCTCTAATCGCTTTATTCGTCCCAATTTTACTTGCAATGGGTGAAAGATGACATTCTCGAATGAATTCCTCATTCTCTCTCATTATGTGTCACACACCTGTGGTGCAATTAGGGAGCTTTTCGAACGAAAAACAATTTAAAAAAAAAAATCATATTGGTGATCACACGATCAAATCAAAAAATTCCACATATTCGACCAACGGTCCGCTAAAGGAATCGTCGTCCATTATAAAAATCGTCTGGAGGGAACATAACTCCATCGAGAGCGTTACGACATTATTCAAAACAAGGCATCTTATCATTAAGCGTATACAATCACATAATTGCATGCTCGCTAACCGTAAAGCCATGCAAATTGAAAGAGAGCGCATTAGAGCGGTAATTACTCGGAGTATACATAACTTTATCGAAAGCACTACGGCATTAATCGAATCAAGGTACTTATCATTAAGCACATATAATCACATAACGACATGCTTGCTAAAAAGCCAAACCATGCCAATCAATCAGTTTCAGTCAGTCACGTTAACTCATGCTTGCTAAATAATAGTCAAGCATGATTAACAATAAATAATCCGGCTAAAATGACCAGCCCAAATGAAAATTAAGTTATAGGGATATTCACAGGCCAAGAAAACCATGGATGCATATCCAAAAAGATTCTTATCATTGTAGGGTGTTCACACCGGATGAATCCATACCGTGAAAATGAAGATTTTCAGGGAGAACAACAAAAGATTAATACGCGCAAAAAGATTACAGGGTGATCACAAACGGATTCATACCCAAAAGAGATTATAGTATATATGAAATCAGGGTGCTCACAGGCTTTATAGCCATGGATCCATATCCAAAAAGATTTTTTTTTTATCATCGTAGGTTGCTCACACGCGGATCCATACCCTATCATCGTAGAGTGCTCACACGCGGATCCATAACCTATCATTGTAGAGTGCTCACAACTCGATCCAAACCCTAAAACATTGCAGAAGTGCCTCACACGTGGATCCATACCCTAGTAAATGGTCAAGTTTGCTTATATTATCAAACTCTGTGCATTCTTTACGGTGCCCCAAGCACGATCGTCACCGGCTTGGCTGCCACTCGCAGGGACCACTTCGAGCTCGCACCCCAAACGCGACCGCTCCGTGTGTCCTTAAATCGTCTCGACCTATTTAGCGAGCTCCATAACGTGGGTAGGCGTACCCAGCCGATCCGACGTCATATAATAATGCCGCCTCGAGCTCGCACATATGTACGACTGCTCGACTAAAATCACATAACACATAAACACATAACAAGCAAAAGTTTTGCACATAATTTTTCAACTATGGCTATCCGCCGTTGACCATCGATGATCAAAGCGGATCAAGTCAAGCACAAGGATTCCTCAACTGAATAAACGGAGACGGCAAACGGGATTGTCTTTTATCTGCCGCCACGAAGTCGGCAAACTCCAACTGTCCATCGCGTACCGTTTTTATTCCCTACGGAAAATGATGACGGATGACATCATTATCGTTTCGGTCTAGATCCGACCATTGTACTTGCTCTCGCGCAGCCGAAGGCTTCTCCTTTTGAGCCAGCCCTTGGTGTGACTCTACTTGGCGATTCAGACCATCACTCTACGTTGGTATCCGAGCTCACAAGGCAAAATAGGAACAAATCAAACACCTCGAGTTCAAAACTCGAGCCTGGGTAGAATTTATTCGTAACATTAGATGACCGAACACATACGTTTCAGGGGTAGAAGTTTTCTACATGATTACATGTATTCAACAGGAATGATTCACAGTTTGATGTAAAAGAACTTTCCTCTACAGACGTTGAAAGTCGATTGACATATCAAAGAGTGAGTGAAAAATAAGAGTAAGAGTACATTTGATTTAGGAGAAGTCTTTTTCATTGGTCTCCGTAGTTTACTACTCGAATTCGGCTTTCCAGCCACTTGGCAGTCTTCGTTCTTGTTAAAAAAATTTCTTTTCCCAGGTCGGATCAAGGTTTCATGTATAAATCACCACATTTGTGACACTTAGATGGGGTTTCACACGTACACGGACACACAAAAATATTTCCATCGGAATTACCCTTCGGCATGGTGACTATTCTCTAAGGCATTACTTCCGAAAAGAAAAGATTTCAAAGGAAGACGACAAGAAATTCAGACTTGTTTTTAACGAAATCGAATCGAATAGGATTACTTGCATAAGGATCCGTCATTTGGAAGTGTTCTCACCCAAACATTTATCCAAAACCACTAGTTTAAAGGCGACGATTAATCCGACACGGCGTGGCTCTTCCTGAATTATGCATAGTTAGCTAGAGCATGCATAATGAGGACCAAAGCGACGACCACTTCTTTCCCCTCGTCAAAAAGAAAACTTTTCGATTATTACACACCATATATGATGATAAAAGTTTTTTTTTTACTTATCCTTGAAAATAAGTATATTATTTGACATAGAAATAGGAAAATATTTTTACCTTCGTTTTGAGAAACACATCAACTATTGTTCATTTATTTTTGGGAAACACATTTTTTTTGCTTTGTCTTCTTATGAAAATCGACGCAATTTGGTATTTAGGTTGATAAAACATTTTATAAATTATTGTATATTTTTTTTTGTATAAATTGTTCATAAAAAGATATTAAAGTGGTTGGGATCAAGGATCATAGCAAGCACAAGAAGTAGTAAGTCAAGAATCGATGCAATCGAATGAGAAAAATGGACGATGTATTCGATAACTGAAATTGTCCACACTAGGAGTCAGATTGCTTCTCTCTAAAACAGTGAGGCGTCTATTCAACGTGCTCGACCACTACCTATAGTAGTGTCGCGTAATCAGAAAAATAATAAAAGTATGATCGAAACGATAACTTTTCTTTTTTTTTTTAACTATTTACGTAGCATTAGACATATATACTTCTTATATAACCAGATAAAAATAATATAAGTATAACAGGCGATGAAAAGCCACTTGCGCAGTTCTAATTAAGATATCACTATAACTTATTGAAAAAGCCGACCATTTCCAAGAAAGTTGCAGCCTATTTTTTTAATAGGCCCAAGTTATCGATTACCGTAATCATATAATCAACTAGATTAAAAAATCTCGACACTATTGTGTCATATTTTACATTCTAACATCCATTCCTTATTATACTATAAACGTAATTTATAGTAAATAATGATAGTATTAATTATTTTTTATAATTATTCAACAAGATTTAAATTAGCACAATTGACTTTTAAAATTAACGTTTGACTTTTTAATAAGTCTATATGTATGTTTTTCTCAAAACTGCCCCGTTATATCCCATTTTCGTGACTCGGACTCTAAAGAGATTTCATGTAAAACATTGTTTCGAACAACATTTTAGTTTTAGTCGAGATTTGAATCTCGACAGAAAATGACCAAAATGCTCTTACAAAATTCTGCTGAAACTTATTTTATTTTTAAGAAAATGTAAAAATTTGACTTTCATTTTTGACCCATTATCAAGTGATTTAAAAATAAACAAGCCTCACGGCAAAGTAAAATGACATTCCGAACAACTTTCGTGTTTTGCCGGAAGGCTAAAACGGTTTCGAAAGTGCTCGAATCGCTCTTTAAAAATTATGTCAGCTTTTAATTAATTATTTCAAGTGTTGTAATTTTTCCACTTAAAGTGTATATTCCGATTTTGTTCCAGTTTCTTCGTTACAATGAGTTAAGAGCTTTATTTTATATCAAAACGTTTGCAAAAATAAACTTGATCTTATTTTTAAATAAATATAAGCTTTTACAAAATATCGGGCCTTGAAATACGGGTTAAATTTTCTGCTCAAAGCCACGTGTTACAAAACGCGCCAAAGTTTATTTTGATCCAAAAATCAATTCATATCAAGCTAAACTTACTTATACACGATATCGAAATCGTTAAAATTTATTTTTTCCAGTAACACTTTTAATCTAATCTACTCAAGTTCTCGGCGGATTTCATCACAAGCCTTTATCAATAACGAATTAAATTGCGAAAACATAATTATACTAGTAATAGGATTTCCCTCACCATGAAATCCCAAGCAAGATCGAAGAAGAATAGTTTTCGCCTTGTTCCTTTGTTCCTTTAGCTATTTATGACACATCGCATCACGGCCTTAATCGCCTTCGTAAACAACAAACAAAAATACTAAACAAAGCCTCAAATCTATATAGTATTGCAATGTAATATTTGTATATATTAGCACCAACACAAATTTTACAATCATATCATATTGTGACATCCATTACACTACAGTCCTATAGTAACCACTCGAATGTACGCGTTAGCGATGATCGAAAGGCATATATATCTATAGCGGTTCGTCGCAGTGAGCCGAATAACTTATCTAAATATAATACACATACGAATATAAAATACCCTTTTATACCGCACACTTGTAATAAAAATATTACACACAACAAAGGCCTATTCAACAAGCACACTCAAGTATCGGAGGAAGGATGACGGGCGCGCTTGCTATGATATCGGAACTATCGGTGAAGCACATCGAGAAAATTTTTTCAAAAAACCGTTTATAGTCCAGGTTTTTTAAAAAACGACCTAGTTCGCTAAGACTGCGTGCTCAGATATCCAATCTGTAACACCCACAAATTTACACAACAATGCCACGTAATACAACATTTGGAGTATTACTTCACTAATATATAGCTCACGATTCACGGTAAACAACATTCAATTTCATTACTTAATGATCAGAAGTTACAAGTGACCAATAACCTTATAAAAATCATTATAAAGAATCCGCAGACAATGTTTTAAGTTCTTTAAAAGAAAACAATTTTATAATATGTGCAAAGTTACCAATCCACTTCTTCGCATAATCCGCATGAACCATCCCATCCAATCTTAGCAAGCATATACGGAAGATTAAACATGACTAAAAAGTCAACGAAAACGTTGATAGTGAATTCATGAGTTTTTTTTTTTATAAAAAAAACCAAAATCATTTTGAACACAAAGCATAGCAAATAACATTTATTCATAGAACAATTCACAACGATGCTGAGAGCCCACGAACCGAACCTTAACCATGTGCCCACCTGTGAGTGATAGTGCTACCACTCCCAATACTAAAACAATATTCCCCGTATCCCCTCCGACAAGGAACACACGCCAGACAGGTCTTAGGGCCAAAATAGAATCTATTATTATTGCATCAATCAGCGTTCACCGGTTAGACGGTGATTGACTTTCATGAAGGAAAGGGAGCCACAACCAATACACTCATAGAGCAAACGTTCACATAATAAAAAATCACAAGTATTCGAATTTTATTTTTTTTTTTTTTTCCTAAAACTAAGCATGTATCTTCTCCCTCGCGGGTTATTTAAAACATATAAAAGATTTAATAAATGCCGTGCTATGAATTCACCGTAATGCTCGCTTCCCAAGTGATCATAATAATTAGCCATAGAATACACTCCTAAATAACAGTTCCGAAGCAGTTGTTGTGGCCGATTCACTAATGAAAACCCACTACCATCTGTGTCAAGCTATCGCGTGAAAACGAACGCTTAAGACTCTTGTCAGGATAAAAAATCCACTAAACGGTAATATGTCCGCTCCAAGGTCGATCGCATATGGGAGCGTGATGCAAGTTTTATAGGGGGGTTTTCCGATGGATCGAGTTAACATCACGACGAAGGGTGATCAAAAATAAAAAGACCTAGCAATTAAAATTATAACATTTCGGTCGTTGGCCAAATAAAATAAACAAAATGATAAAACAAGTATGTAACATATATCCCGTATATACCTTACATATGAAAACGGACGCGAATCATTCATGTCGGGAACTATATAACCAAAGGCAAATATTCGAAAGGGAGTCAATATTAAATGGGTAATTCAATTCTTATTTTATGCAAGCATATTATTATATATATAGGGGAGAAGAAAGGCAAATATTCAAAAGTGTATTATTTAAGGTATGTAATTCTTTACAAGCATTATATATAAGAATTATGTGATATTAAAATATTATCCGACACGCGTTCGGAGATTACCATTTCATTTATGAAAGATTTATTTAATAACGTAAACGTACGTTTTAAGGTCACAATTTAGACAAATAATGTCTTTTAGTTGTGATTTATAAAATAATATATTATAAGTCGATGTTTCATTTTCTTGATGATTTTAGTTAAAATAGTTATGTCGTTTATAAAAGTATAGTTTTCTACTATTCACCGGGTTATTATATATTTATAATTTGATAAATATATAAAGACTATATAACTTTGCCCTTTTATCGGATTTTTAAGATAATCGAAATTTAAGAGAAAAATTACTAAGTATATAGATTTTTAGAAATTTCGGCATGACCTTGCCGTTTATACAACGTTCCCATGTATATAAAATACATTATTTTCCCACTTTTATCAATCAATATCGCGATTACTTACGCGTTTCATAATTAATAACTAGTCATATTTACATAAACATCAAATATAAATAAAACCAAACACACCCGCTGCTGTCCAAACACCCCTTTAAGGCTATAAAACTCATATCCAAACATCCCTACATGGGCTGTTATCTACATATCCAAACGCCCTTAATGGCAGATTTACATGTAAATCCAAACACCCTTTTTACCACATTTTTACATCGGAATTTCAATGAATAACCGGAAAAGATTTACAACAATAAAATTAGTAACTGGGTAATCACCACCACAAGCCCAACACCACCATGGTGCGGCTGTGGTGGTCACCGTGGGTTCGGCCGCCACCACAATGGTGGTTTTAAGCGGCTGACCACCCCAAGATAACACACGGGGTTGCGCCATCACACCCCGACACCACAAGGTGCGGCTGTGGTGGCTAAACCATCGTCCGACCGCCACCACGACGGTGGTTTGGCGGCGGACAACCCCTATTCGACATAAACTTCGACCAAATTAACCCCAAAATTATATATTTAGAAATACAATCGATGTAACAACCATGCATGGAAAACTAGGCAAGAAAACAAGAATTTTTGGAGGTTTTATAGGAGGCTCGTCGCGGCTGTGGTGACCGATGCGCCACCCACAGCCCGCCACGGCGGCGGATGTGGCTGAAAGAACAAAAAGTGACTGTGGTGAGGGTGTGGCGGTGACGAGGTGGTATTGGTAGTGGCAGATCTATGGTGAGGTGGTGGTGCATGCTAGATGGTGGCAGCGGTTAGGAGACGGTGATGATGGTGGGTCGGCTGATGGCCGTAGTAGAGAGGTGGTGGTGCTCGGTGGGCTGTGGCATGGCTGTTGGTGTGGTGGTGCGAGTGTGGTGCGGGTGAAGGTGGCCGAGAGGCAACGCCTTCCTCGCCGGAAAATATTTTTCGGTGGCCGGAAAAATCATGGGGGCGCCAGAAATTTTGAGGGAGGTGAGGAGAGAGTGTTAGGGTTGTGTGTGTGTTTAAATTATGTTATAAATGAAAAAATTTAGTTAGAATTTTATATATATATAAAAGTTTTAAATGTAAATGAAAAGTGTATAATAGTCTAGGGTAGGTTTTAGAAATATTTTCACAGGGACTGAAATTGTAATATTTTGGGAAATTTTTGTAAAATATTGGTTCGGGTCTCGTTTGAGCTAGTTAACGGATGATTCAAAAGACGAGACTTGCGCCATTGTTTTTCAAATAAATTTTCCATCGAAAATGAGTATTCACTCGACCATATTTCGTAAATATTTTGTAATGTTCATTTTAAAATATTCGTTTTGTTTATTCTAGACTCCGATATCACGGTTAAACTTTATTCATAAAATAAATCGTTAATTCGGATATTCACGTTAATAATAAACGTTTTTTTAAACAAAATGATAATTAATTTATTAAATATTTTTATTAAATAAATTACGATAAATAAATAAGATTTAATTTGTTTCGTGTCGGTACGCGTTGATCTCGTTTTCGAGTCAGACAATTTGAAAAGCCAAAAATTTATGATTAAAATTATGTAATAATAATAATTATGATTTATTCTCAAAATAAGTTCCGAAAAATTATCAGTTATGCGATAATTATTTTCACTTGAAAATAAAAGTCAAAAGTCGAGTCAACCCGAAAAGTCAAAGGGAAAAATAGTCATTTAGGGTTCCGAAAATTGACGGTTGTCACACTTGGGTAGTTGATTCTTGACCTCGTTGATGACATTGGCTTGCACTCATTCTTCAATAGCCTTAGAGTGATCAACCTTAGACAAGGCTTTGACTTTATTTTCCAGTTCTAAAAGTCTTTGCATAACTATGGGGATGGATCAGTTGTGATTAAAGTGGTAGCTTAGACTTTGGTTGTTAGTAGAGTTATTGATGGTGTCGGTGTTGTCATTGTAGGAATTACAAATACAAGTACATCTAGTAATGGAGCTTGCTGAA
>BQNB010170560.1:2380-13664 GCA_026074375.1 Tanacetum coccineum | reverse complement strand
GGAAAAGAGGGAATGTGCTGCAATGGTTGAAGGAAGGCCGAAGGAAAAAATTTTAGAGAGAGAAAAAGCTGATGTGGAGCTGACGTGGCAAAGGAAAACCACTCAGCACACCCTTCACCCTTAGTACAGTATATAACACGGATAGCCTTATTATAACATTCAAACCAAAGTTCTCATATCCAGCTTATGTACATTACTGAGATGTTACTGCTAAAGAATATACAAATCAGTCAAGTTAGAAATCATTAAGATTAAGGAGTCTAAAAATCATCCACTAGATCAAGTCATAGGAAATCTTAATCAAAGAACCTTAAGATGTCAAGCCCAAAATCATAGTAATTTCTTTTGTTTTATATCTACAATAGAACCCAAAAATGTCAATGAAGCATTAAAAGATGAAAGTTGGGTTGTAGCTATGCAAGAAGAACTAAATCAATTTGTAGCTAATGATGTTTGGGAATTAGTCCCTTTACCTATAAGTAAATCCGTCATAGGAACAAAATGGGTCTTTAGAAATAAATTAGATGAAAACGGTATAGTATCTAGAAATAAGGCTAGATTGGTAGCACAAGGATATAATCAACAAGAAGGTATAGATTATGATGAAACATAAGCTCCGGTATCTAGATTAGAGTCTATTAGAATACTTCTTGCTATTGTTGTAACACCCTCATCCGACGTACATTGGATTGCGTAGCGGAATTAACAATTTGGATGTTACTAAATAGCACCATTCACCAAGACAACAAAAAACGACCCAAAAGAGACGTTTAACAAACATGTGTTCCATTATAAATCAGAGTTAAGAACGCATTTAGGTCCCCATAGAATCGCAACCACAACCATTACAACATTTGAAAAACTATTGTTTCAAAGTAAAGACATTGTTTTAGAACAACACAAGACATTGTTTTTGAAAGACAAGGAACACATAAGTAGTCTTCCATCAAATCCATCACACGCACGACACCTCCACGCCATTGTTGCCTTCATCCTTGGTTACTTGGGATAAAACATGTTTAAAACGTCAACAACAATGTTGAGTGAAATTCATAGAGTTTAAAATAATTAATAAGTAATAATCTTTGAACACATAATTGATGTCGGTGATTTTCCAAGCAATGGCCCATTTATGTGATTTAAGCACCTTTAAGAGGGCTTCTTTTTCATCATCTTTTAAACTTTTTGCAATAATCACGGGTAACTTATCGGTTCCCTCTAAGTAAGCATATTACAAATGAGATGGTAAATCTTTTAATTCTAATTCTGGAGGCTCTTCAATTGAGATTTTTCCTTGGTCACTTCTGCTTGCTTTAGGTCCATCGGAGGGAGTTGAAACGGGTCATTATTTAACAATTTTTCAATTAAGCAAATATCTCCCTCCGGGTCAAAATCGGCATGATCAATTTCCGGTGAAATTGAATCATCTTTGAGATAAGCCTCGATCTCTTCCAAAATGAAGTCACTTCCCTCGAACGGAGTGAGGGAAGGAGAAGAGTCAGAAATAATGGGCTCAAAAGTCGGGATGGGATTGCCACCCGTAGAATTATTTGAAAAACCAAGCACTTCTTGAGCATACTCCTCACAAGCAACGTCAATGACGTCTATTCGGTTTACCGACATACCATGATATGTAGAGGAGTATCTCATAGTTTAATTGAGAATAAAAGTTACGGCTTCATCATTAACCCGAAGGGTTATTTCTTCTCCGTAAACATCAATTAAAGCACGGTCAGTCCTCAAGAAGGATCTCCTAAGAATGAGGGGAACCCGAGGATCGGCATCAAAATCAACAAAACAAAGTCGGTAGGAAAGTGAAACTTCCCCACTTTGACGAAGACGTCTTCGGTGACTCCCTTAGGACGAGTAATGGATCGATCCGCTAACTCGAGAGTCATCCAAGTGGGGGTAAGTTCGGGTAGGGAAAGCTTCTTCCATATGGAAAGAGGCATAATATTTATGCTAGCGCCAAGATCGGTCAAGGCGTGACATACATCCATTCTCGGAAAATCACATGGTATAAGAAACTTTCCGGGATCTCTAAGCTTTTCGGGAAGCTTTTTAAGGAGCATCACCGAACAATTCTCATTCAATGGTATCTTAGCTAATTCAAACAACTTGTCCTTATTTGTAAGCAAACTTTTAATTGTAGAGGCAAATTTTGGCATCAAAAGAAGAGCATCCGCGAAGCTAATGTCGAAGTGAAAATCTTGAAAGATTTGAAAGAACTTCTCCATTTGATTCGTAGCTTTTTCACGGAGCTTTTGATCATTAAGTCTAGAAGGATATGGAATATTAGGCTTAGGTAAAGTCTTCGGAACATTGGGTTCCGAAATAGGAATGGGAATAACCGGAGGTTGGATGTGAGCGGTACTTCTTTGGAAATTAGTTTGCTCCTTATCCGTTGTCTCCTCGGTTTCTCGTTCCACTACCTTTTTTGGAGAAGGATTAGTAGGAATCGAGGGTCCCTCATAAGCAACACCACTTCGAGTAGTGATTGCTTTTATCTTACCCTTCGGGTTAGGAATAGTATTACTCGGAAGAGTACCCAAAGTTGAGGCTTGATTTTGGAAGTAACTACCTAAAATACTCCTCATATCATTATTTAGATTCCTCCTAAGACTTTCCTCTTGCTTGTTAAAATCACCCCTCAAAACATTAATTTGAGTTTGCATATTTCTCATCATTGACTCATTAGATTTCATGTAACTTGAAATCTCATTTGAAATCCCTTGTTGAACTTGATTATTAGGAGCTTGAAAAGGTTGATTTTGAAATCCTTGATTTTGAAAATTTGGAGCATGATTAATTGGAGCTTGAAAAGGTTGGTGTTGAAATCCTTGATTTTGGAAATTTGGAGCATGATTAATTGGAGCTTGAAATCCTTGATTTTGGAAATTTGGAGCATGATTAATTGGAGCTTGAAATCCTTGATTACCATGAAAATTATTTCCCCGATTAAAATTATTTCCTTCATTTTGATTAAACCTATTTTGATTATTTTGCAACAGAGCAAAACCGGGTGGTGCCATTTGGTTGCTAGCACGGTTTGGAGGGGCAACTTGATTGTAAGTACCCGTTGCCGCACAAACACTCGATTGATTGCTATCGGTAGCATTACAATTATAGTAAGCATGGGCATCACCACAAATAACACAAGATTCCTCAACCGCTTTAACCGTAGAGGGAGTGACAACTTTCTTAGTAACAATCTCAACTAAGGTCGAATTTTGGTCCGCAAGCTTATCAATTCTATCATCTATATTACTAGAACTTTCCCTAGAAGTTGTATTCATCCTAGAAACATTCGGTTTGTTTCGTGAATAACGAACTTTTGACTTATTCTCAATTATGTTCAAGGCTTCTCTAGTAGTCTTACTCAAAAGATTTCCACCCGCCGCGGCATTTAAGGAGTCTTGATCATTCTCATTTAAACCATTATAGAAGGTATCAATTTAAGTTAACTCCGTAAATCCGTGGTGGGGACATGCTCTAAGCACTTCCTTAAATCATTCCCATGCCTCTCCAAATGTCTCCTCGAATTTTTGAGTAAATCAAGAGATTTCATTTTTGAGGTGGGTGGTCTCCGAGGGAGGAAAAATTGATTCACAAATTTGTTTACGAGATCGTCCCAAGTCAAGATAGAATTAGGAGGTTCTTTGTCGTACCAAACTCTAGCGGCCCCCTCGAGTGAATATGGAGACATCATGAGTTTAATCACATCATTCGGCACATCCCTAAATTTCAAAGTCGAGGTAATCCTTTTGAAATTGTTAATATGAGTATGGGGATTTTCCCTCTCAAATCCATGAAATGGGTTAGCTTGAATCAATTGTAGCAAATTCGTCTTAATTTCAAAATAGTCCGCATTAATTTCTGGTATGACGATAGCTTCTCCATACCCTTCCGTGGGTGCTTGGAGTAGCTCTTCCATTGTTCGATTTTCCGCCATTGGTGCAACTTCAACGATAGTACGAAGCTCGGGTTCGACTATTTTTGGATCACGTCGCCTATTTCGACGTCTCGGAATGGTTACGGGTGAATTATTTGGATAATAGGAATTTCTAGTGCGCATGCACTACAAATAAAACCGATAAAACAAACGAAGAGAAATATATACAAAAAATATTTTATTTCACCGAATAATCAACAAACTTAGGGTAACTCCCTTAAGTGAAACTCGCAAGTAAGTGGGGGACGTAGTGGGAGCGAATCGACTTAAAAACGTTTGTCCCTTTGGGTCGTAGTTGCTTGGAACAACCCTTTTTATACCCACCTTATAGCTTACTTCACAAAAGAGGTGCGCCTATTTCGTAAGTGACACAAGACGGTTATTTTTGTTGTTTTTCGATATATTTTTTTTGTATTTTTGATTACTTGATATATTTATTCACAAAAACTGATAAAATAAAAAATATTTTTTTATTTTCTATTTATTTTTTATACACTTCTATATATAGTAAAAGGAAAAAGAAAAATATTTTTTATTTTTTTTATATTATTATATTATTATTTTTTTTTGATTTTTTTTTTCAAAAGACGCAACTTTCGAAAACGAAAGGTTCTCCAAATCACGATCGACAAATTCAATCGAGAGAATCTTAACACAATTCCCCGGCAGCAGCGCCAAAAATTGATCGTTTCAATTATATATATATAATATCAAAGTATAAGTAATTCACTAATAATCCTTGAGGAAAAAGATTAAAAGCAAATTCTACACAATAATATCGTATGTTAACCGGTACGTGTTCACCGGGTCGTTTGTACCCCAAGAATTATGAATTAAAACCCCGTTATTATTTGGACAATGATTTGAATGGTGATAAGATTTTTGATTTCGAAAACTAATTCCTACTAGTTGGCAAATAAAGGCACATAAAAATCAATTACAAGAATATGCTAAACAACGTTAACGGGATTTATAAAACGTACACAAAAATCTAATTTGAGCAAAAATAAACCTAAAAGGGCCAAACTAATTTTCCTAGATGCTGAAAGACAAAAAATGATTTTTAGAAAAATAATTATATTTTTTTGATTTTTATTTTATTTATTATGAATTAAAAACGGCTTTAATCTAGAAAATTAATTAAAAATACCAAACTAATTTATAAAAATTTGGAAAAATGAAGTAAAATACTAAAGACTAAATAGATCCTAAAAAATAATAGTTTTGAAAAACTGCTTATAAATAAGCAGTTAATAAGCCAAACAGTTTATTAGGCTTATTGACTAAAAACCCTTAAAACCAAGTGCAACCCAAGGTCTAACAGAAAAGACCCAAGGGCGCAGATGGTTAAGGTGCTTGGCAGTTATGGTTGAGGTCTCGAGTTTGAGTCCTCCCAATACGGCCAACATCTTACCATTTTTATTAATAGCTGAGGAAGTAAAGTATGCAGGAAAAATAAAAACTCAAAATAAGCTCTAATGAATAAGCCAGGAAAAAGCATATAAGCACTCGAAGTGCTTCTATGAATATTAGGCAAAAAAAAACTGATAAAGGAATTGTTTGTGCACCTTAGGATGTAAAAGTCCCAAGGGCGCAGTGGTTGTGGTGTTGTGTTAAAAAGAGGGTTGAATGAGGATGAGGTCAAGGGTATCGGCCTAGTGTAACTGCTTGTCCTTTTTCTTTCGATCCCCGCCGTTGAATTATTGCCTTCCCCTGGGTTGGTTCTCTCACTCTTCGACTTCCCTAATTCCCCCTTTTTTTTTTTGCAAAACTTTTTAAACAAACTTGTAAAACAACTTAATATGAACAACTTTTATAAAAACAACTTTTTGTGAAACTGAAAATTAAGCTAGAAAATAAGCTCTTAAGAGTGACAGATATGACTTAATACTTTTTTACAGATTTTGTATTTTAATATTTAAAAACTAACTAAGCGAGGAAAAAAAGCTCAGACGCACTCAACCAAATAAGCTACAATAAACCCCTACAACTAACCTAATAAGCAAGTGAAAACAAGAATTAAGTGAAAACAACAAGCCATAAGCTGAGAAACACAATTAAGCACTTTGGTATAAAACTGTTAACCAAATAGTCCAATAAGGCACTTTTGAGCTTAATTTTAAGCAAGAAAGTATGAAAACCAAAGGGCTACAACGAACTTAAAACCACCTTAAAAGCATATCCTAAAAAGCTGTATAAATCAACAATTGAAAAGTATCTTGAAAATCAATTAAGCAATAAACAGGCTTATTGAAAAAGCTACTTATGCAGTTTACTATATTTTTGGTTTTTTACAAAGTTGATGAAAAGACAAACACTAAAATGCAGACTTAAAAGCTTTTAAAACCAAAATAAGTCCTAACCTATCTAGATTGACCTATGAACTAGTTGTGCACTAAGTTTCAAAAGCTAACTCTAATTCTAACTAGCTTAATTTTTGGCTTAAAGTTGGCCTTAAGGCTGTTTCAATTTACTGTATCGCACTAACACTTTTTAGCACAAAACTCAAAACCCAAAAGATGAAGACCTTAAACTTTATCAACACCATATAATGACCAAAACAAAAGCAAAAAGAGCAACAATACACACAAGAAACAAAATTAAGTCTCAACAGAATCAATGAGTCGAGCTTAATGATCTCAGATTCATACATCCACACTCAAACCTTTGACACTTTGATTAATCAAACAAATTCCTTCAGATCCTTGTTTTTATTAACTTAACTTTGATATATAAAATCAAATTAAAGAAACCAAATGGTGATGACCAATACAAACTCATGTTAAGCTCCTGACATGAACCAAACACCCCATAAGTCGCATAACACATTTTTAGCTAATCAAGTTCACATCCATTGATTGCGTGCCACTTGCACAGACAATCATTGATGTCAGGATTGCCGAAGGTGGCAATCCCTTTGGTCAGGGATAGCAGAATTGGAATCTAGAAGGAGGTAAGTAATACCTAAGAGTGTAGTGTAAATTTAAGGTACGTGTGAGCAATGTTAATTTAGGGACGAAGGTATCACAGAAAAAAAGGTTCGCAAGAACACCATAAAAAGATATCAGCGAACCCCATGATTTACTTGTTTGTAACCCAGTTGTACATGGGTGCTTTGACCTATGTGGTTGTGGACATAGTGGTTAAGATTTATTAATAAACTTTAGGCCGGGAAGGTTATAGCAATTTAAATGGGTTGCACGGGGATAAGGGAATTATAAGAAGGATTGTTAGTTTAGGACTAACTGTGTATAGTATTTAGGACTAACGTGGAAATTGTGGAAATGATTTAAACATAAAGTCCTAATTTGTGTATTCTACAAGGGTTTGCTCGAATGGAATTAGTGACCAAGTTGACCATGGTTGACTTTTATGGACTCAGGTTTTGATAAACAACCCGGTTCTTTATAGTACTCTTTTCGTCACGTGTTCGTTTTGTGGGATCCCGTTTTTTTGCTCATATTTTCATGTGATACTTGTAATATTCCGTAACCTGACACACATAAAGACAAAATATACAATTTACAAGCATAATATATATTCAAATTTTCATCTTTTAAGGTTCATTTTGATAAAAAACGGATAAGTGAATTTCACACATAAACAGTCCATCTCATCCACCAGGCTAGATTGCTCTACCGGCCGGATTGGGGCACGTTATGATCAAAATACCAAAAAAATTTATTTTATAAAACCTGTATACAAACTCGTATTCCTTCGTTTCGAGGCCTACCCAAAAACCTGTTTCCTAGTTGTGTTTTGACTTTATTAAACCCCTGTTTGTCAAGAAAGAACCAACTAGCACCTTTTTTTTTGATCCCCGAAATAATCAAGCCTGAAAGACCCGAACCAAACACCACCCAACCGCCCCGTTGTAACCTTTTGTTGCCAATTTCGTAATTTTTATCCGCGCCCGGTTTTGATCCCCCAAACTGCCCAGGATAAGAACCCAAGTCCGTCAAACCGAGCCACTCTTGATATATTTGGGTTGTCAAATTTCATTTGTGTTTTTTGTTTTTCTTTTTAATTGTTTCTTACTTTATTAAAAAATAGTTTTTATAAAATTGTCTAAAAAAAGTTAGTTAATTAGTTGATTAAAAAATGTTTTAATTAAGTCGTATTCATTTACTAGTTTGTTTAAAACTTGTCAAAAAAGAAAAAAAAGGTAAAAAATTTAGTTTAAATCGTAACTAGTTGTTAGCCTTACTATTTTAGTGAAGCTGACGTCTTACACGTGATTTGGACAAGTCTTGGACATTGCGTACCACGCAGGGGTCATTTATGTTAACTAGGAATAGTTTG
The DNA here is from genome assembly GCA_026074375.1 of Tanacetum coccineum. Lineage (NCBI taxonomy): Eukaryota > Viridiplantae > Streptophyta > Magnoliopsida > Asterales > Asteraceae > Tanacetum > Tanacetum coccineum. The sequence continues at coordinate 5,410 of BQNB010170560.1, read as the reverse complement.
TTTTTGTTTATAGTATAAATACCCCTCATGGCTCTCCATGAGGGGGGTGGATGTTCATTTTTCCCATTTTTTATTTCATTATAATATTTTTCCTTTTTGTGTTCATCTCTCCCTCTCTCTACTTTCTCTTACTAGAAACTAACAATGATACATCTTATATTCTTTGATAAACCAAGACCCTTGAATAAGGTGTTTTGTATCTTGTAACATGTGGTATCAAGAGCTAACCGGGTCCATGAGGGGGGTGGATGTTCATTTTTCCCATTTTTTATTTCATTCTAATATTTTTCCTTTTTGTGTTCATCTCTCCCTCTCTCTACTTTCTCTCACTAGAAACTAACAATGATACATCTTATATTCTTTGATAAACCAAGACCCTTGAATAAGGTGTTTTGTATCTTGTAACATGTGGTATCAAGAGCTAACCGGGGGTGTTTTGTATTGTGTGTTGTGTTCGTGGGCTGTTTACAGCTTATTTTTAGCCTATTTAAGCTTATTTTCGTGGGCTTATTTTTGAAAAAAGCCACGCATTTCTTTTTTTTTGTGTTGTTACGTGTTTCTGTTTTATAACACTTTTGCTATTCTTTTTTTTGTTAAGTTTTTTTGGTCTCTTTGTTTCCAAAAAACTTACCAAACAGATCTGGTCCTTCATTTCATTCTTACAACTTATTCGTCCTTTAAACAGCTTATTACCAACTTATTCTTACGTTTTTTGTGGCTTATTTTCTGGCTAAACTGCTTTTTGAAGCTTATTTTGGGTCCTTGTATGAACGGGTACAAAACAAAACTCAGATCCACATTTTTTGCTTACAAAGACATGTTTTTTTTGTGTTTTTGCAAAAAGACAAGAATTAGTACTTTTGCAGTGGAAGGCGAATTAGCACCTTTGCAAGAGGCGAGTTAACAACACCCCATGCAGAGGCGAGTTAACAACCCCATGCAGAGGCGAGTTAACACACCCAGGCAGAGGCGTGTTAACACCACCCAGGCAGAGGCGAGTTAACAACACCCAGGTAGAGGCGAGTTAACAACACCCAGGCAGAGGCGAGTTGACAACACCCTGGCAGAGGCGAGTTAACAACCCTCATAGGCCAAGGCGAGTTAACACCAAGATCAAACCGAGTCAACTTGGTAATTGCCGAGTTGACCTGGGTCAACTCACTGACTTAGGCACTGAGTCAATGACCAAAAAGTAAAGAAAGTACAGGTCAGACTCGAACCACAACAATCAAAACAATAAGCAGACTCAACAACCTCAATCTACAACCTTCACATCTTAATACAACAAATCCATCTACATCCTATATCCCATCGTCTCTCATATCCCATTTCCATTCAATCACAAGACTCGAATCAAAATAATAAACAAGATCTCAAGTAATGTTTTTCGTGTTTATTAATCAATATTCACGATCTTATACAAGACCAATCACGAATTAACAACCTCATCATCGATATATGTTGGGTAAAACCCTTTTCTATATTCGAATGTAAAGAATGACCATTAACAACAATGCCATAGTCGATCTTTGTTTTGATTGAAACACATGTTAATTACTCAAGTCGAACCTACCTTAGACCCTTCAAAGGACCTTTAAGCCACGTGTCTTGTATAATCTTCATGTATTACTGTTGAATCAAGAAAAAAGGTATAATGAGGTGATTTGTTTTGATATATAATTGAATGATGAGTGGTTGATGTGGTATATTTGAATCGAATGATGGGGCAGTCGATGCGTTCGTCTGATTGGAAGAGACAGAAGTAGATTTGGTTTGGAGAGAGATTTTATCAAATGGGGGCGGTTATAAGGAGAATTAGGTTTAGGTTGTGAGTGGGTTATGACCTAATCTTATGGGAATGTGGTAATATAGTCAAAACGTGGATCGGTGTTACTAATAGGTGTGGTCCGAGTATGATGGTTGTGTCATGGGCTGAAATTTATTTGTTAAATGGGTTGAGGATTGATTGTTGGTGACAAGCCGAGTCAAACTTTATTGGGCTGGGCATAAATAAGAAAACATGGGCCGAAATTGGTTATAAGTTATAATGTTGGACCATTTTTTTATTGAATAGACGCTGGGCTGTATTCTAAGTTGTATGGAAGCAAAGTCCTTTTAACAAATACAATAGACCAAGTCTTGTTAATGATGGGCTAGGCCAAGGTGTTTGGTTGTGGGTTGTTGTGGTTAATTGGACCGTTGAGAAAGCTAAATGTTATTAGATTAAGCCGGATAGTAAAACAATTTTTTTGTCGGGTAAAGTATAAGCTAGCGGGTTTTATTACTTGGACGGGCCGTTATTATGGTATACTTTTTGAGCCCGATATCCACCAACATTCAAATCACATCAAAAATCACGAACAACAACACAATAAACACAATACATTACACTAAAATGATCCTTATCAAAATTCACCTTCACTCTTAACGGCTATTATTGATTTTAATGACTACAGGTTTTTTGTACGATGTTACTTATTTGGGATTGAAGTAGTATTTCACGGGGAGTGTACTTATTTCGTCTTTGGTTCTTTCTTTCTCTACAACGAAGATGACTTGTTCGGGCATATACGGTGTGTGATGAAGATTTGATTTATCTAGTTATACCTAATGTAAGGAGTTACATTGTAGTACTCATGGGTTATAGCTATCACTTTAAGGAGTTACATTGTAGTATTCAGTGTCTTACGTAGTTTAGGAGATTTCAAGAGGTGTTGTATTTTTTTTGTATACTTTGGAGTGGGTATATGGTACTTAGAGATTTGCCTCTGCACCGTTCTTCGTCACATGGATAGCATAAGATTAAGGCACAAGTCTGGGATTTTGCTTCATTCTCAAGTTCGTTTCATCAGGTTGTCTCCATCAGTGGTCATCAGTATTAGCCTACAAAATAGATAAGGGGATTTAGATCGGGTTAATCAAGAGAGATTTGTAAAGAGAGTATTTTTTTTCTTTCTTTTCTGACATCTTCTCACAGAGTATTGCTTATGCAATCACGGGTATATGAAGCTAAGTAAGCAGTTCCAGTTG
>BQNB010170559.1:5000-13664 GCA_026074375.1 Tanacetum coccineum | reverse complement strand
ACAAGATAACCATGATGATATAGATTAGTTATGAGTAGACTACTAGACTGTTTAGTTCTCATAATGCATGAGTCTTAAGATACATGTGGTCTAGTAAAAAACATAACTACTTTATAAGAAAAATGATTATAATGCATACTTAACATACATTTGTATCTATCTTTTTAATGGAGCACATGTATTAGCAAGGTTTTTATTTTTTTTCTCTATCCAGCATCATCATTTCACATAAGTTGGACGCAATTTTGACCTTTCATCTCACATTAAAATGCATACACTGTATTTAGTTTAAGCCTAATGAGAAAGACCATGTAACAAAGTAGCAAACCAAAGATACTATTAATACAACTTGCATTCATCCATATTAGTAGGCGTTATATACTAAGAGTAAGACCATGCATCCGTATACTAAGATCATGCATCAGTAGGAAAATACTAACAATATCTAATACTTGGAAAATAAAACTAACAAGCCATCCATTGATCCATATCAGTAGCATATACTTACAAAGTTATGAATTGTATCATTAATATTATCACCTCTTATTATACCCGTCATGTATCACACATTGTGTTTTCTTATAACAAAATTAGATATTCTATGAGAATAAAAAATAATCAGCTAACCTTCTCAAATCTCATAGGTGGCTGTGAGGAACCGGCATTACTAGTCGAAGGTGTTCCTGTCAACAAAAACTATAGGATCAAACGCATTGTATGCTTTGTTCCGTAGTTCCTCATTATGTGGATTTGATTCAGCGTTCTCCCCGTGACTCTCTACCATACCAGCTTGATACGATTCCTATAAAACAGTCCCAAAATAACGCTTAATTACTTAATTAGTGAACTCCTAAAAGTGGTTAATTGTAAAGAGGTTTGCTTGGATGCGTACAATATGATCACATGAATTGTCATTAACCCATCTCGGCTCAACGACCTGATCCCCGCTTCATTCACCTACCTCATTTGACTCACCAACCCCAGTTGATGCTTTTGAACCAGCCGACCTATTTGACCTGGCCAACCCGTTTGCCCCTGTTAACCCGTTTTCCCAAGCTGCCATGTTTTCGCAAGCTGACCCATTTGCCCCACCTGGCCCATTTGCCCCATCTGAACTCCTAACAAATGGAGGTTGAATCAGCGACTTCGTCCCTTTCATAACATGGGTGTGGATAAATAACCTAGTAGAACGTATATGACGCTCATGCTTGATTTCCTACATGTTGTATTGAAAGGTGTTTTTATTATTCACAGATTGATATATTATATAGTACAAGAAAATTTGGAGATTAGTTACCAAGTATTTCCTGGTTGAGTTAAAGCTCCTAGAACCACAAGTTTTACGGCCACCAACTGCTGCATTTCAGCTTTTCTTGATGATCGTCCAACAACATTTGTTCAACACCACGAGTGCCACTTCCACTCCAACAGATATCACCATGGGAAGGTCTTGGACCATTACGCCTGCGCCCGCTTGACATGATAATCTACAACAAAAAACGATTAACTAGGACATTTCAAATGATTACCATATGTAAACTAACGATGTGTATATAAATTGATAACTAATTATAAATATATACCAAGTACTAACTAATCACAAAGTACTTTGGAACTCATCTTCCTCAATATCAGTGTCATTTGTATCAAGGAGGCAACATGTGTTCAACAATTCATTATTCTAGATTTCTAGTAGGTAAAGTCTAATACAATAACAATTTTCCAAACCTTAAAATAAAGTGAACAAGTGAAATTAACAATATAAATTAGCATTTGGATTAAATTGTTTTTTTATACACCCATATGTGAAAAATACTTGAAAATGAACACTTGTATTCACCTCAATATAAAGCTTGCTTAAAATTAGCAATTATAATCAAAATCAGTACCAAAAACACTAAAATCATCTATACATAGTCAAAATCAGCCACATATAGTCAAACTTACATAAACCCTATATAAGAATACCTCAAAATTAGAACCAAAGACATATAAAAACAACCATACAACAAGTTAATACATAGTCAAATCAACCACATATAATTTTACCCCAAATCAGAATAACTTAAATCCAAAAAAATAGCTTAATTATACATAACTACATAAGTATAATTAAGTAAGAAATTTACCCAACAAAGAGGATGAGTGGTGTTTCTGCGGGCGGTAGTGGTTGCTTAGCAGAAGGTGATACAGTAGCAGTGATGGATGAGGGGTGTGGTGGTGGAGTCGAGAGATTGAGAAAGACAAATAAGTGATGAGGTTGTGAGAGAGTAGCAGTGATGTAAAGTGAGATCTAAATGAGAAATAAGTGGATGAAAAGTAATTGAGATCTTATCTTCTATTTGGACAAAAAGTGAAATTTTGGGTGATAAAATATAAGCGGGAAAATGAGAAAGTAAGTGGTAAATGTGAGCGGGAAATGAAATATATACCCTTTTTTCATCTAATATAGCTTTTCCAAATTGTTTTCACATTTGTAAATTTTTTGACTTAATCTCCATTTTATTAATCAAAATGTCATTACGAATTCGTTGTGTCTTTTAATTTTTTTTCAAAAAATTATTCCGACTTTAACCACTTACAATCTTATAGGGTTGAAATCGGGTCAAAACCGAACCAACCAAACCCGAGCTGATATACGATTTTGAGGGAAACATGAACCGAGAACCAAACCGAACCGAACCATGAGGTAGGAGTATTTCTCGTTTTGACCCGAACCGAACCATGAGGTAGGAGTAGTTTCGCACGTGTAATGATTGAAGTACATGTGAAAAATGATCTTAAAGAATATGTTATCGCGGTAATGTCGAAATTAGAAAGAGAGGACACGCATGCAAGATAGTGATATTAGAATACGAATGGAAGCCTCTCGTTGTTCAACTTGCAAAATATATGTCACTTGAACGAGAATCGTCCTCATGCTGATGTTATAAGGCTAAAACTCGCTTCTATAAACTTCAAGAAGACCATGCGTGTTGACAAACTGAAGGAGATATGGAAGCTTCCGGCAAGAGTTACCAATGGAGACAGACTGAACGTAGTCCCTTTTAGAGAGATTTGTGTGTTTGTTTTGTATGCATATTCCTAGTTCTCTAGTGTTGTTGTTTTGGTTGTCGTGTTTTTTAGCATGTTCAAAGAACGTAGATGGTCATTTTTGTTATAGTATGTTAGGTATGTTTAGTTAATCGTTGACTATATGTTATATGTCCGCCTTCATGTTGGATTTGGTAAGTCCAACTTATGTCATTGACTAGTTAAGGTATGTTATCGATACAAAACATAAACTTTCGAGTGCAAGAACTATCGTCTTGAGATAACACCTCTGGGTGGCTAGTTATAGAGACAATTTCTTTAACTGGAATGAACCTCTAATGAACCGATGGATCAGTCAAGCAAACAACATTACACCCAAACGTCATGATCACGCACTAAGGTCAAAGTGCCTCTTAAGGATCATTAGACAAAATAGTGATTCACGTATCTAGTATCATAGCATATATAATTATAGTTCCATGAGGTAAAAAGGGTACATCACAAGGTATTATCGATGCTTGAACTACCTCTTATGGTAAGCGTTGAATTTCTTTATTACACTAAAATTAATAATTTATTGTCTAACTCCATTACTTAATCGCATACACGAGTTTAGTCAAAGGAGGTTACCCGTTGCGAGGATAATGATTTATCTCATTGACATTAATTACTTGTCATATAACTCGTAACACTTTAACAGCTCGATAGGTTGAACCTCCTGATTAGTTTTTCCTCACGCCATCCTTTGACGTATTTGACCATTCTTTTAGTGTTTCTTTTCATAAAACGTCAAATGAATGTATAACCAAGAGTCTTCTAATCCATGTATCAAAATTTCACTACATTAACAATAACTAATAAAACAAAACTATCATATCAAATAATTAAATAGGTATAAAATGGTGAGATAGCTAATTTAGGTGAGTAACCTAGTGAAAGCCATCAAAACACTTGTGAGCATTACCTACGTTATGACGCTCACTAATCTTTCATAGGATCTTCACCTGAAATATACGATTAATGTTGCCCACTTAATCATTCATTTATATTTAACACATGAGACTTCGACTACAAGCTCTAATACCTTCTCATGGGGTTTCTACAAGATTAATGAGAAAGAGAACATACAACTAAACTCACATACTTAATATAGGTCTGAGCACGGTTCGAAAACTAGACTGGACCGAGCACAATCGAACCGGACCAAAAAAAGATTTGCCCAAAACACCGGACCGAGGACCGAAACGAGATGTTCGGTCAATGTATGGGTCGGTACGGTTCGTCGGTATGGCCGGTTAAACAAAGCATAATGTTCGGTTGTACGTAAGACCGAACCGGACCGGACCAAGGACCGAAAATTATTAAAATGGTGGAATGAAGCCGAATCAAAATACATTCCGTCCGGTCCGGTCCGGTTTTTCGGTTCGCTTCGGTCCACGGTCTATAACGCTTAGCCTTAGCTTAATGAATCGTTTTACATGTCATATACAAATTGTAGCAAACTTCAAAAATCTGCAACATAATAAGTAGAATTAAAAGAAAATCAGTCTGTTTTTAAGGACTTGTAACCGTTTTCTATGTCGTTGCAATCGGCAGGTAACTATTTGCAAAAGACTGAAAATTCGCTAACACATTTGCAACAGAAATGAAGCTTCCTTATTTTAATATATATATAAATTTATCATCCGGTTGCAAATTCGTTGCAAATTTTCAAATAATTGCAACGAATTTGCTACGGAAATCACAAATAATTTATTTTATATTTTATTTTTAATTTTTCGTTGTAAATCCGTTACAAATTTTCGAAAATTGAAACGGGATTACAACGGTAACTAAAAATAATTTATTTTATATTTAATTTTAATATTCCGTTGTAAATTTGCAACGGGATGATTATAAAAAAATGTAAAATAAATTACTTTGTTTTTTGCAACGGATTTGCAACCGTTTTGTATTCCGTTGCAGTGTTGTTGGTAATCCGTTGGAAAACGGTTATAAGTTTCCAACGGAACATTACCGTTGCAAATTTTCGTTGCATTTGCCTGTTTGTGTAGTAGTGCGGGATAACAATTAAGGAGTGGGGGCACTTGGTTTATTCCCTTATTTGATATGTCCAGGATTAAATACACAATCAATAAATGATGCAATCGACGTAAAAGAAACGTACATAGTTAAGTTAACGACTCTAGCTATCGACGACATATCACTGAGATACCATTAAACATCAATTATTTTGGAGTTGAGTAGCTAATCAGATCCATATAACAATGACATCCTCATGTGTAATGAAAGATGTACAACAACGTTTTGAAACAATATTTTAGTGTTTCTAGTTAAAATGGTTGAATCTAGAACATCTCTTCCTATGTATTAAAAGGAAACCTTGAGGATATACATTCACACATAATCACAATAGCAAATTATTAAAGGAAAAAAGGAGATGTGATATACAAATATATGATATATGCTGCGACCTTTTTAGAAGAATCTGGGGTTTGGTGGGCGAACATCAATTTCTTGGGTCCAAGCTGCCCGAGGCTGAATGTGCAAATACCAATAGGTCTGAGCCACCGAGTCAGGGTCCATAGATCCGTCCCCGCCGGCACTCTGTTGTTCCCCAACCAACGCTCTTTGTGATGACGTCGATGCCCTGCAAAACCACACACCCATGACCCATCACTCGTATATCTCATTGTCATGATGCACCTAACTTTGGGGATCTATTCATGTCACTTATCATTCACAAGTTTTAACTAATAAAGAGATTTAAAATAAGCTCAAGATGTATGAAATTTATATAGTTCAACAGTTTGTTTATATCCATTACTGTTATAAGTATTTGATTAGATAAGTTGTGCATGACAAAATATACATAGAAAGTGCATCATAGATGCCTAATGATATACTGTTTGGTAGTATCCTTGTTCGTATAAGATATCTGTTGATTGAAGAATGACATTACATGGAACGATGAATGAAAGACAAAGAAAGTAACACGTAGCCAAAACAAAAGATGCATGTGGGTATAAGTATGTAAAGTTGAGCATAAAGAACAGATCGAATATGACATCGCAATTTCATTCTAAACTTTTCATAGGGTCAGGCAATTTATTATAAGTTGGACATCATGTTTCGAGTTCATATTAGGTGTAAAATTAGCTAAATAACCATTAATCAGATAAAGAACGATAAACTATATATATAATCGTCAACCTTAGCTTATAAGCTATCGTAAGAGATGATTCCAAGTATCGACAATCATCAAAGATAGATTTGACACTAATCTATCAGTGCATAGACTCTTAACTATGCATCCACAGTCGATACTTGTTCGTTTTACTAGAATGATTTAAGAGTGTTGAACAAAGAGCAAAACCATCTAGGCCAAAAAGGGAAACATATTTAACCAAATGTGCAGCTGTACCGATAGATGTTTGTAAAATGTAAAGTGTCAAAGGAAAAGAAGAAAGCATATTTTAATTTGACAATGAGTGAACGAAAGTAGTTGACAAGCACAAGGAATTAAAGAATCACGATGACTGAGAATCTACAATCAACGAAAAAAATTCTCTTTATCCTTCAATAAAGGATCAAAACATGTCTCGTGACTCGACAATTGTGTAATTTCTAATGATCCGTATATAAAGATTATGTCGAGAATTTATAAAGAGAATGATCGAACTTACCGAGATGCACCAATTACACCGTCGATGATAACATGAGCTATGTGCACTCCAAGTGGATGAAATTCTTTAGCTAGACATTGTGATAATCCTCTTAACGCGAACTTGCCACAACCTAAAATTTGAAACAAATATAACAAGCGATGTTCAATAATGTTCGTATTCTACCAATAAGGACAAAGTGTACAAAATTTTGACTGTTCAAATCATGCCCTTGTTATAAACATGCATGGTCCTAAAGCAACGTTAGACATAATTTATTACTCCGAATGTACTTGTGTGGCGAAGGTTTTACATCAATGTATCAAAGATGCCTTTATTTTACAAATACTTGACACTAAGAACCAACGTACACATTGGATATACATTGTTTGACTAAACATTCATCATATGATCAAGAACCAACGTACTATATATTTGACACCAATAACATATAAAATTTAGGTAATTAACGATCGATCAATGTGAGATTATAATCAACAATGATATAATGTGCTCACATAATTCAGAGAATCCGGCAACACCGGATAAAGAAGCAGCACATCCGGTGAATAAAATGGTCCCTTTTCCTCTTTCTACCATTCCGGGCAACACCTATAGGAGCAAACATATAGTCTATGGAATTAAATAAAGTTGTCAAACGTAATTAACTAATTTCACACAGCGATTAGTAGTATATGTTAACAATTTTTCGCTAAAACTAATTAATTTACATGCAATAGTATTCGTTTCGTCTCAGAAATCTTCGCCATGAGGAATATACTTACCAGCTGAGCACAGTGGAAAGCACCTACGGACGATACAGCAAGCGATTTTTGAAACGAGTCGACACGAATGTCTGAAAAGTTAGACGGGCCGCCGTATTGCCAAGGAATAGGTTGATAAGCATTGTATACCAAAACCTCCACAAAACCTAAGGACAAAACACCTTCAAATGCTTCTCGTACACTTTGTGTCTCCGAACAATCTATTCTAATAGCGTAAACTTGTGACTTCTCTTCCCGCGCTATTTCATCAGCAAATCTCGATAATCTCCCTGCCAAAAGTATACACATATACCATTGCATCAATACAAAGAAATATATAGAGAGGTGATGATAGAAGATGAACACACATATATATACTATTTACCTAGGTCTCTAGCAAGGATGGCAACAGTGTATCCTTCGTGAGCGAATTTTCGAGCAATGGAGCGGCCGAGGTTAGGACCGACGCCAACAATGGCGGCGATGCCTTTTGTATTGTTGGTGTTACTAACGTTACGAATCATTAGAAAGATCGAAAATAGATTTTTTTTAAAAGGAGGGTTTTGGAGAAAATTAACTAAACTATTTGAGTAGCTGCTTCCTGAAATGGATACATATACATGTAGATGTAGAGATTTGTGGATGAGTTAATATATATAAATATAAAAAGTGTTGATTTTTGCTACTTTTTGTGGCCAATAATATTTTAGTATTAGTCACGGCAGTGATAAATCGTTGAGGTTAAATGCAGCCAAAAGAACTGCCTTTTTAAACTTGACTCGGTTATTTGTCGGACTAGGTGAAACTCAACCACCTCTTTTAACCAATTGAATAATCAAACGAATGCCACCTCACTTCTAGAATTACAAAGAGAGCCGGGTATCGTGACGCCCAATCCATGTTAATCCCACTTATCTCGACGCTAAACAGGCGTTACCGCATCAGGGTGTAAAGGCGTCAAGCCAAGCTAGTATACTAGCGTGTGTGAGAAATTTGAGATTTTTTTAGTTGGTTTTTTGTGTTTTAACTTGGTATGATGGGTCGCAAAATGAGCGTTTTTGCTTCAGTTACATGTGAGAAGTTATTTTGTTGTGTAAGTGTTAAAATGATAATGTTGAGGTGGCGGTGATGTGTCTCTTTTTCTTGAGCCATCACACCTAGCTCTCAAATGTATTAAGATATCTATACCTTCTAACTAATTA
>BQNB010170558.1:3366-13664 GCA_026074375.1 Tanacetum coccineum | reverse complement strand
TCTAATAATTTATTAGGAAAATCAAACCGGGTTTGAAAACCGAACCGGTTGATTGGTATACTCTTTTTAAGAATTATCGGCGTATATACACTGATACTTTTCAAGTCATAAAGCAATACATGCAGATCATCTCATATCCAAAATACATATAGGCATATTAGTATTTAGATAAATAAAAGTAAAGGAGCTTTGGAAAGATATTAATTGATGGATTATTGGCTAGAGATATTAGGTTATGTGATGTTCAAAGGCACATATTTGAAACAGACGTTAAACAATGATCCATTCATCGTATCTGCTTATTTCCAATAGTGTTGTATAATATAACTTGAGGAATACCTTAGGATACGTACGTAGACTGTATATCTTTATTTCATAAATATTCTCAAAGAAATTATTCAAGTTATTCTTGATTTAATGAATCTGCTCATTGTGTACAAAGGTAAAAAATGATTTGGTGAAATGTTATTTATTTCAAATGGTAATTGTTTAGTTAATGACATTAGTTTTTAGCGGCCGGAGGTTCTTTTCTATCTTTGGTAAAACCGAAAGCAAACTCTTTGCAGGTTAGCAACCGGTTTGGGCCGGTTGGCAACCGATTCGGTTGCTAAACCCGGTTGCCAACCATTTTTTGTTTCAGTTTTTGTTTTTCCCCACTGTTAACAAAGTAACAGATATAGCAACAAAGGGGTGTTTGTTTTCCCACTGTCATGTTAACTCACATATATAGGATCAAGGAGTGATATAGCATCAAAGGGTGTTTGTTTTCCGGCTTACCTTTTGGCTATAAATCAGTAGAAAGTCTCTACAAAATTGCAGCAATGCTGCATAAAAGGGTGTTTGTTTTTTGGCGAATTTTATAATTTTTACACAATAAACTCCTAAAACTTCAATATTTATTTCATAAACTCATAATACATTAAAGATTCTGTAGCGTTTACCTGTTTTTTTACCAAAAAAAAGTAGCGTATACTAAGACATGTACTAAGGGTTCTTAGTGTTCGACGTTTAAGTAATAAGGTTGCTCGGCCTGTGTAGCATTTTCTTTTAATATACTCAATTTTTTTACAAATTTTGACTGTCAAACCTGTGAGAAAGGTGAACGGGATGAAATGGTTTCAGGTTACTTATGAGGATGAAATAAGCACTTTAACGTGGTTACTCGAAACTGCTCATTTTCTATACAATAAGTAAATAAGCAAATAGGCATTTTCCGATTGTTTTTGTCCCACCATCCTCGATTGCTAAATCTCCTTATGTTATTAGGAAAATAGCTTTGTTTATTACTACACATCTAATAGCACAGGATCAACGGAAAGGAATTAATAGGCTCAAGCTTCCATGCGTAGGTATACAAACTATGGTCAGGTACGGTTCAAAAGAAGATTGATTCTATCGCACAAGTTTAGAAATGATAATGTATCTCGTATATATACAGATGTTTTAGATAACTAAAAAATGCGCTAATCTAAAATATCTTTCTGTAGGTTGGTGATCCAGTTAAAGACCATGACTGTTGGCACCAAGCAAATGCTTTGTAATGTGCTTGAAGGAAGCAACAAGGCTCGATAAGCTAAGACGGTAGTCTCAAACGGTGGTACTCACACAGAGCGCATGCTGCACTAGATGATGCTAGAAGACCGTGACTTTGAAAGGAATAGTTGTTCAGTATGTTGAGATTCATGGGCACGTAGATGCCTAAGGACCTGAAGCTTACCAGGTTCATTAACTATTCACGGGATTCTTAGTATTTTTGTTATCAATGCGTTCTAAAACGCTCATAATGTGCTTTCGTGTTTATAGGAATATTGTATCAGACATGTAGATGGTTCACATGTGAAATCAAAAGCCGAGAGGCAAACAATGGTCCAATGTATCGAAGCACCATAGAAAGAAGAGTATCTGAGGTAAGACAATGAAAAATAAAATATATCTGCAATAATAATGTTGATCTGTATTATGTTTCTTTAACTCTAAGCACAACGTATAAAACTTACACTACATGTTTGTGCAGGTGTTAAAGCTTAAACCATGTACAACGAAGAGAATCAGGCTTTTATCAGATGGTGCTCGAGCATGCTGACGAACCCGATAACTGCCCATAACTAACCACACCAAACCCAGCGAAAGAAGTCTAAGAAGGCCGATAAAGTGCTTTCTGCAGAATGGCATATGTATCATGTTTTTTCAACAGCTTCATTATGTTTTTTTAACAGCTTAACAGTAGCTTAAACCTTTTACAAATTGCCCCACAGCGAAGCGCGGGCATCCATACTCGTTAGTAACAAATACTAAGTAAATGTAACACTGAATATTACTAAATCATTAATCATAAGCTTTTTTGAATTTTCAATTATCGATCAAAATACATAAGTCATATTTAAAGATGAAAGTGTGAAGTTGTGAGTATGATGAGAAGGTAGTTAGATCAACCTGTTTTTATATAAAACTAGTTTATTGACCCGTGAAATTCACGGGGAATTAATAAACCGTTGACATTGTTTATATAAGAGATCTATTGGTTGTATTATGTAAATAAATTACATGATAGATGTATGAATAGAAAATACTAATGCTAAATTATGATACAAATAAATTATTGAAACACTATAAAAGACTTTTAGTTTTTTATAGTATATAAATTTGAGAATATTTCACTTTGAAAACATGTCAAATAATGTAACAACAACATAAATTTTTTTGTAACAATAAAACACATATAACATTTTATGGCATTTAATAAAATTTTGATAACACTTATAAAACATATGTGTTTGGGAAATGATGGAAAAAGATATATATAAAAAAGTAAAATAGTTTTTTTTGAGTTTATTATGAAAAGAAACATGTATATATAAGTGATCGATTTGTTATATTACGTGAATATATAATATGTTAGATGTATGAATAGAAAATATTCATGCAATATAAAAATAAAATAAATTTTAAAGACGATACAAAAAACATCAAATCTATTTTGGTATATACTTTTGTCAACATTTTTGGTAAAAAAATTAACTTTTAGTAATAAAAATTACTTTTATTCCATTTAATAAATCTTTGATAAAACTTTGGTACTATTTAACAGCAAAAGATATTTTTATGACATTTAATAAAACTTCGATACTAAAAAAATACTTTTTATATAAGTTTTTTTTATGCTAATAAAAACTTTAATAAAACTTATATACAAAATAAGTTTTAATATTATTTAAAATTTGATAAAACTTATTATACACACAAAGCTTTTATATACCAAAAAAAACATTTAATATATACCAAAAATATTTTTTGACTTTATCGACACAATTTATTCTTCCATAAACTTCTTTTTTATCAAACACCTCGAGACATGCAAACTTATCATCTCAAGGAATTAAATAGAAAACTATGAACATGATGGAGAATGTGTTATTAATAGACATTTAATATAATAACGATTGATTAGTAGTAATATATACGTAAATAATCTTTAGATCAATTTGGAAAGCAAATAGAAAATGTTTTTGTATCGTAATCTGTATTTTTATTCGAATGTCGTATTTCCTTTTATGTATTGTATTTTTGTTTGAATGTCGTATTTCTTTTTATAGACTGTAATTTTATTTTTATTTGAATAAAATGTGTGTGTTTTAAATTAAATTGAAAAACCTATTATTGACGGAAAACTATTCGTTACAACACGAAAATTTTAACACAATACAAAATTCAATAATTTAAATAGAAATAAAAATTACAATACGAAACTTTAAACACAATACGGAATTTAAAAAACAATACGGAAATTTAAACACAATGGTTCGCCTATTTGTTTTTTACATTCATCCAAACAACTTTATCATTGGTTTGTTTTTTCTAATTTTGCCACCTTTCTAAACAAAGCAGGAATTCATCTGTTATATCTGCTACTCAGATCTTTTTTTTTTTTTGAAAAAGTGACAATCAAAGCACGTTTCTCTTGTGGAATGTCATTGCAATCCTCGTATGCTTTCCGCAGATCATCTATAGCCGTGATTGCATTATCTTATTCGACGACTAAGTTCATAATCGATAGCTGACGAACGTTATCCTCCTCAATTTGTTTCTGAATCATATCTTTGATTTCATCAACGTTATGTGGAAACGAACACGCCATTATGATATTTGGTAAAGGGTATATAAAAAAAGAACTTACATTAGAAAGTGACAAAATTGGGGGTTTAATTCTAGTAAAAAGAGGGTTTTTTTTAATTTCTTACCGTTGGAATTGAGGAGCAACGTTTACATTTCAGTTTTTGGACTCAATTCACGCACGCCAAATATTTGGCTTAGGAGAAAATGGTGCCGAGGGACAGTGTGGTGGTGCGGTATTGGAGGCGCCAAACCAGCCTCCACGTCACTTTGGCGTCGGGAAATATTACCACACCGGATGCTCTATGTGATAAAAATAGTAGAAACTTTAGACAAAGAAACTATTATTTTAAAATATTATGATGTTAACGTGTAAGTATATTGAAGCATGAATAATTTTCTATATATACTAGTTACCACTTTCGTGCATGCACGGGGTGTACACATAAATCATATTTATTTTAAAGTTTTAGTTTGATATACGAATATATAAAACTTTGGTTTAATGTATTGTATTTGTGATTTTAGTAAGGGTGTTAACACAGGTTGAGGATAAAAAGCATACCCAAATCTGACCCTATTAAGAGGTAAGGTTAGTCGAGTTCAGATCAACTTGGGTCGGGGTCGCGCGAGTGTGTTCGGGTCTGTTCAACTCGTGTTTGGGTATGGGCCATTAAAGAATTTTTATATTTTTTACTACAAGAAAATGGGGCTTTTAGGACCTTTCTCTAAGACCCTTTTTTCAATGGGGTCCTAAAAAACATTTTATAGGACCAATTCAATTTTGAGTCATATAATAGTGACTTTCAATAGTACACTTTATACATGGATCTTATAAGCTAATTTATAAGACACTTTTTAGTAAGGTCTCATTATGATATAACATAATAGGACATTTGATATAAAAGTCCTATTATAATATATCTTATAGAACGCTTCTTCTGTTTGGTCTTATTAGAATATAATTTAATATGACACTTAGTGTATGGGTCATGTCAGATCTAATTTTATAAAACGCTTATTCAACTAGGTATTTTTATGATTGAACATAAAAGGTCATTTGAACACAAAATCTTACAACTCAATGTTTTACTTGCTGTCTATTTTATGTGTGTAAATAAATTAACCTTGAAAAGATGTCGCCTTTCAAGTCATTATTAGAGAACATGTCACTTGGTGCATTGGCGATAAGTTCGTGTTATTTTTTTCTTTAACATAATCTGTTTATATAACAGACGTCGTGGACATAATGTGGTTGAGCTCAACCATCATTTGGAAACAAGACGTCGCGTCCAAGATTACACATATTATGATAAACTTGCTTCATTCTATTGAGATCAAACCTATTATACATTTGGATAATTATACGCAATAATATGTTTTTTAGTTTTAAATTGAGGATATATAAAATAACAAGTTAATATCACAAGAACACGCCTTTCGTATTCTGGAGGCTAAAAATCGTTAATTATCTACACTAGAAACAATTCATGTATCTAAAACTTCAATTCAAAAATTTAAGTAACAAGTGAATTGAAACACATAATAAATTTAACCATAAGACAATAAGAGTTAAAAAGGAAAAAAACTACATGTTAGACATAGGGAAAAGGGTGTGTAAATGACCTGCTTATGGGCTGCTTGGGATCGTCTAAATAAAAGCAATAAACGAGTCAAGCTTTAACAAGACCGTTATCGAGTTTGAACCCTGTCCTGGGCATCTTAGACTTCGTTATCGAGTTGTGAAACCCATGTCTGGGCACATAAAAGACGACCGAGCTTCATATCTAAAGATTTGTTTAGATGCACTACTATGTTTACAAGGCTTTAAAAGTATATATCCTACATATACGGCATATATGCTTAATTTGTAATTATTATACTGGGACTTCTAGCCTGGTGATCTGATACTCTAAACAATTGATTAATTTTTTTACTTATAAACTTAGTTTTGTTTTTTCTATATATTTAATTTGTTGATAATAGCGAAAGACATTATTACGATACACGAAGTTTGTACCATACTATACACATTACACCATTGCATTTTAAGTAAATATTTATATCCACGTTTAACATCGAGCACTTCACCTGTTTAAATTATAAACCAAGATGTTGTTTTTTTAATTACTTCATCAGTCAGTGTTTTTCTAATATCATTTCAATATATTTAGTCCACCATTCCCTATTTTATTTCATATTCCCAATTGTTAAACTATAGTCAGTATGATATTGTTCAACTACAAGAAATTTAGAAAATTACCATCACGATCAAATTATCCACACTCGTCATTTTGAGGCCTTTACCCACACTAAAACATCACATAGTAAAACAAAAAGTTCTAAAAGATGGGTTTTTTTGAACCATAACGTTTAACATAGGAATAAAACTATAGTGGTAAATATTATGTACTCTCCCAATAAAATACTCTGTAGGACATCAACATAGAAAACACACGTTATCGCGACCATTGGTATAGTAAGGTCAGAGATTTTTTGGTTATGTAAATCGCTTTCCGCTGGCGCCCCACTAGATAGGTGGGGACGTTGGGCAGCGTGCCTCCTTCAACCAAGGTGTACTGTTGCGGGTTTAGGATACAACTTTCAGGAAGCAATAGGGGAAGGTATCTTCATCCACCATTCACTATTTTAGTTCCATAATTCATAATTTATACTCAATCTCCCGTTGTAATTTTGTTTAACAATAAACTGATGACAATCATAATTAACGTCTATTGTATTGTATCATTTATCCCATGTATTATTAACCCTATCGCTTGTATAGTTATTAGCATATCATGATTAGTTTACATAATGTTTAGATTTGAGACTTGCAATACCATTACGGAAGTACACAAGTATTGGTGAATAATTAGACAAATGGGTGCGCACTTCTGGATGATTAATATGGAAGACTATTTTGAAGATTAATGATTCCTGACAACCTAATGCGCCGTATCCATCAGGAACGAGATACGGCGTCTGTCCGTGCACATGCACTCAAGCTAATAGACACAAAGGAAAACAGCTCAATACTGTGTATCAGAGATGTCCAATACAACGTAATTCAAGAAGATGATAGTAAGCATGTGACATATTATGGAAGATATCAAAACATGGTCCCTACTCCACAGAACTCAATCCATCTACGGTCGTATCCAAATCCTTAGATACGCCATATTCTAACCTGAAACTTTACAGACAATTTAATATCGTCAACTCAAAAAACGAGTTTTAAGTGTGCGTAATCATATTCTACCGGTACCTAAACCACAAAAAAGTTGATTTTTAGAAGAGAAAAAGAGCAGTAGAGGTTTGCATCGCATTTCCAATCCACCTAGAAGACAACGTGTCATTTTTTTACTTCTGTAACTCGTTGCAGCTTTTGGTCATCTATCTCGTTTACTCGGTTATTTACCTTGGCTGTAAAAAATTTTCTCTATGTATTAATTATGATGTTTGATTGCTAAATTACCTTTGGGTATTAGCCCGTTATTATGAAGTTTCTTGAATGTTTGGTATTTGTTTATATCTCGATTGCTTAAATTTTTTCTGTTTGAATGCTTGTTTATGTTTTCATCAATTCCATATTGTTTACGTGCGTTTGTATGCGACCTATCATATTCAAATTGGATTCAGTGTTACGGATACAAGGAATCTAGATCGACGCACTTGAGATAGCTTTCTTCATATCTAGTTAAAAAACCATCTGATTATATTACATCTAGAATCATAGGATCACTAATTATTATCACATTCTAAAAATATATCGTGCTAAGGATACGCTTCTGGCTTAACTAGTTAACAAAAATTTCCTTTGGTTTATTGAAAATGTTGACTAGTATAGCGATGAATCTAGGATATATTCAAACCAATTAATGTTCTAATTCTATTTGCATAGTGGACACATCGTGGACATTCGTGTATAAATTGCGCACGCTTTAGCAGTGTAAGTTGGTAATGTCTTTATGAACTTAGGGTTTAACAAGGATTACAATTGCTTTTATCCCTATGATAATTAGTTATAATTAGCAAACGTAAGGTGCTTTCTGTATGCGGGATGCTTTAATTCGTGACAGTATATAATGTGTCTACGGGTCTTAGGATGAACAATAAGTCCGCCTAAGTCTCAAGAATGATATTCCTCTTAGAGATAAGTATTCATTGCACGGAATAAATAAAACCCAACTTCTAATCGAATTTATTGATGCTAATACAAATTTTCGTATCATAAGGCTCGACCGCTCTCGTTATCTTCTGTTAATTTTCTTGCAGGTGGGTTAAAGTTGTCTTAAATTGACTTGTAGTTCACCAACCAAACCCGTGCCAGTCTCTCAGGCTGAAACCCCCCCCCCCCTTTTACCTGTTAGAATTAGGATTAGAACTAACATAGGGGATTAGAACTACGGTCTTGCTCTTAGATTAGTTTAAAAAATAAAACTTAGATTAGATAACCAAAATATAAATAAATGGCAGAGATTTAACACTCGCTTCAAGTGTCCGTCGTATCACCATATTTTACCTACGGAACAGTACTAGCAACCGGGTACACTTGCCCGTCTAAAGTGTTGTTTTTAAGTTAAGGTCGACAAATGTATAAATTTGTTTATGATAAACAGTAGATATGGACAAATATGGCTTTGTCATTCGTCGAGATTCGGTTGCATTAACCTCCTGTTCTGTGAGGACCATTTTACAGTATAAATACTATACCAGTGATCAGGTAGGTTCAACTTAGAAGAACCTCCTTGACAGGGTTTCCAGCTCAAAGTGTTAGATCCTTTAACGCGTATGCATTAGATTCACCGTACTTGCTTGTTCTCCATACCAGAACGTCTCAAAGCAGACAACACGATATGAGTGAATCAGATAGTTACTATCTTTCTGATTAAACCGTCAATTCATTCTACTGGAACAAGTTTGATTCACATATAATCACACCTCGATTCTTTTCATTTGACACAAGTTTGATTCATATAGAATCGCGCAAGTCACCTACCAAGAGCTTGTTTGATGTTGGCTCAAGCAGGATTTCCATCTTCGCGGTGAATACTTAAGTATCACTCGGATGTTCTGGCAAAATCACAAGGATAATGTATTAGCCTCAAAATATTTAGCCGAATTGGAAGTTCGTTCATTACGTGTACGAGTCTCGGTCATTTAATTAGTTAATGTTGTAATAGTATAATATCGAGAATCAGGCTCGATAGTTAATCTAATATTGTATATGTTTCGGGTTTAATCCCAAGCAAAACCCGAGCCCGGGTCCTAGTCAAATATCTCGGACGTCACATTATGTGTCGGGGTATAAATACTTTTTCTTCTTTAGAAAAAGTAACCAAGTTTCATTTCTAATATATCTTTCTCATTTTCTTTTCCAATTCTCTCTCTCTCAATTCTTTCTCTTCCTTCTCTCTCTAAACCATTATCTCTTTTCTAGTTTCTTGGTTCGATTCTTAGTGTGTTATATGAAGTGAAGTGTTAATCGGGATCCTACAATTGGTACCAGAGCAAAGGGTGGATTCGTGGTTGATTATTGTGGTTAATAAGCTCAAATTCGTGGCTTATTTTGGCTTAAAAAAGCCCATGGCTCAGAAATTATTTTTGGGTTAAATTTGTTGGTTAATCTTGTTGTTTCTCTTGCTCTACATGTTAAACAAGGTGTATTGTTGCCATTCCAAGTGATACTCAAGCCTCAAGATCGAAAACAAGCAAATAAGGTTCGGATTATTTTCGTGTTCTTCGTGGAGGGTTGCTTCGTTTTTGAAGATCCACAAAGAAATACATGTTATTGTATGTTTAATCTTCAAATACCTACTTAGGATTACAAGTATCTAGCTTATTTTCGTGGATAAAAAGCTTATTTGGCTCGATTATGCCTAATTCGTGCTAGTGTTCATCGTGGAGAGTTGCTTAAAATATCATTTTCTAAGTGGAGGGTTGACATAAAGTAGGGACAAGATCCGGATTTTATGGAAAAAGTCAGCCGGCGGTTTGACCAAAGTAAAAAACGGGTTGATTAAAATAATTGAAAATAGGCGGCGGTTTAAAAACGGCGGTTTAAAAATGGCAGTTTGAAAACGGCGGTTTGGCACATTTTTGATGGCGAGTTGCTTGGTGGCGAGTTGCTTGGTGGCGAGTTGCCAAAACAGGTGGCGGTTTGACCACTTTCTTGGTGGCGAGTTGCT
>BQNB010170556.1:0-13664 GCA_026074375.1 Tanacetum coccineum | reverse complement strand
AACTAAACCTTAACAAGCATAAGGAATTAAGATCTATTGAAGTAGGATCAACAACCTCTACATTTAGATTATCAAATATAATATCGCTGTTAATTTGATCATTACCAATTGTAGGTTTAATAATTTCATGTTGCTCATGATATATTTGTTCATGATCACTTTGTGAATATAATGGATTCATGTAGCTCATTGATGGTTTATGTACCTCATTAATGAATGCAGAGTCATAATTTGGCCCATTCTCAGAATCATTATCTGCTTATTGAATTTGAGCCATCATGCATACAATAGCACTCAAATCTTCAAGATCTTGATCTTAAAGGCATCCGCAAGAAGAAAATCCTTTTGTTCATTAGAGAGAATAACCCAACTTCATCCTTTTTAGCAAGCAACATTTGTTATAGAAAATACTTGGAATTGCGAACCCTTTGCTTTGGACATTCTCTAACACAATGACCTTTGGCATTGCAACTATAACACTGAACATTAGGAGCATTTCCTGATTAAGCCATGGTTCGTAGAATCCTCTGAGTATTTCCATATCGAGTATCCTTCTGACCATTCCCATTCTCAGTAGATTCTCTTTGCGTAATAGTTATCCTTCTTACATATCTACTATCATTCCCATCATTTTGACTTTGAAATCCACTCTATCAGCTTGCACAACAACTTGATTCCTTATATTTGAAGAAGTACGAAGATGATTGTGTGTTGGTGTAGAATAGTGTTGAGTAATTGCACAAACAAGGAACATCATTGCTATAGTAAGACTATCTTCTTGATCATCACAAATTGTGTCTCCTTGATAACCATCATCATAATCAACTACTGAAGGAGGATGTGTGACATAATAAGCTGTTAGAGATCGAGAAGATAATAAAGGTGCATATGTGTTTGCAACTAAAGCAAGAGGATCATGTGTCTTTGCGGCTCTTTTTGCTCTAGAAGCATTGACAATTCCTTCATATTATTGAAGATGATCAAATAAGGTATCATAGTTGTCTTTTGCAAGATTCTTTGACAAATGAACATTTGTGACAATTTTGACCCATTCTATCAGTAAAGAATTAAAAAACGTATTTATTGCCATTCTGATTGGTTTGATATTGTTTCTATCCAAATCATTTATGAGTTGTGAGAAATGATTGAACACAGATGAAGGTGACTCTCCTGGTTCAGAAGTGAACTTATCATACTCATAGATGGACTGTGACTCCCTTTTAGTTTGACTTAGCTCGATACCATGCATTAGTCTTTTAACTCTATCCCACATATCTTTTGCATTTTCACATGCATCTACAAAATTGTGGATATCATTTGGTATGGATAGAAGAATTAAGGTCATTGCCTCAATATTTACATGGTACTGTTTCAAATCATCACCCATAAGATCATCCTTTGTCTGTTCTCTTGCATTTGTAGTATCAGTAGCCGGTATTTGTTTCATCTTGTACAGACCTTTCTTAATTGATTGTTTAAGAAACTTCCTTGTATCCCTCTTTCGTTCAATATACCTCATAAACCGGCTTGACCACGATACATAACTTCATATTTCAAGCATAGGAGGACGAGTCTTATAAAAACCTACAATTTTCATCTAAGTAATTATCCATCTATTAAATTAGATGCAATTTTCCTCAGTGTAATTTCCATCTATTAAATTAGATGCAACCATTTTCATGGAAAGATTTTTTTGCTTTATTCAATCCATTATGTAACATAACTTACATTACAAAAGTAAACGAGCTCACGCAACCTACCAATGCCAATTTCATCAATGTTTATATCAAGTAAACGTTATAATATGTCAAGCAATATGTTTTAGACTATATTTTTACCATACGTTATCTATTTAACGTACAATTCAAAATGTTATTATAAAACGAATTTCATACGTTAACGTTTACATACAAAACAAATGTATAAGCTTTCAAGGCATATGTACAAGTGATCAATGCATAAAATTAGAATTATATTTTCCCTCCAAAACCAATGCATAACACTTTAAAACCTAAAGTACAAGTTAACAATGCAAGAATTTAAATAAGCCTATTTTCTCTCCATTTTTCTAAGGCATTTCGTACAACCTTTCTAGCACAACTTACAAGCCTCCAATGTAAAACATTTAAACTAGTTCCTTCCATTTCATACACCATAGCTCGTCTTAACCCTAAAACCCGAAACTCTAAAGACCCCGATAACACCCTAAACTAGTTCGAACCTAGTTCTAACCTAGCTAACACCCTTCTTCATGATTCACCACCATGCCTACCACCTTGCTAAGCACCACCATCACCTCCTTGTAACCTATTTATCAACTTGCACCCTAAGTTGAACCTTGTCACCTCCTTTGATAACCAAAACCCTCCCCATCACTTTATACCTCTCTATGCTACTTCCTAGCTTATGTTAGTCACCCTAGCTATCCCTTGGCCACCACTACTAGTGCTCCTTGGTCACTACTCATCTACAAACTTGGTCTCCAAGTTTTTGAACCTTATATATAAACTGAAACATGCATGCTTCAAAACTAACCTCAAAAACTAAACCATAGTTCAAAATCATGTTCTAATCAAGCTAAGGAAGAGAAGAGAGAAAGTATAAGCTATTTAGAAGCCAAGGTTAAGAAGAAAGAAGCTCTTGATTCATCTCCTAAAGTTTTGGGTTGTATTTGCATAATTCGACCCATTTTCATCTATTCGTGTACTAGTAACCTTTTCTACTCGTTCAATAAGCTCTTATTATGTTTAAGATCATGTATACACTTTGTTTTAATCATTTGATCAAACAAAACCATGTTGAAAACTCCTAAACCCTAATCGAACCTTAAGTGACCCGTTTTGAAACCCTAATCTATTCGAAACCCTAAATAAGCCAGCTTGAGTTTATTCTTATCCTAATAAGCTCATATATAATTTTATAATCACTTGGAATAAGTTCCTAAAACCCTAAGCCTATTCGTTGGTTTTCCTAAACCAAACGCGCCTTTAAAACTCTAAAAGCTCTTTTCGTGAACCTAATAAGCTATAAGCCATAAGTTGTTGTAATAAGCTATTTCTATAAGCTCACTTATCACTTTTATAATCATTAAAACTAATCCTAAAAGCCCTAACCCATCGGGTTATTGTTTCTAAACCAAACGTGCCCATTTTGGATTTTTAAGCTCATAAGCTCTTTTCATAAGCTACAAGCTCGTAAAACTTACTTATTTTAGCTTATAGTAATAAGCTATAAGCTGCAAATTGATTTTGAGATCAAAAATACAAAGATTATGGAATTTGGACTAAAAACGCAAAACATTTCATGCATAAGGGTATATATTGTAACTTTTGAAATTATTAAACTTTCGGGCCAAAAGTGTAATTATCCTAAAGTTAAAACCACAAGGGCCTGTTTTGCCATATTTCTAAGTTAAGGGTTAAATGTTTAAAATATAATTAAAGGGTTAAAAGTGTAAATTAATATATACCAAGGGTATATATTGTCATTTTCATATTCTCAAGGGTATAAAATGTAATATTTTTATATTAATTATAAAAATATATTTAAATATTATAAGACTCGATTTTATTAAAGCCCGACACATTTGTCGTTATCATTCGTCGATCGAAACACTATAAAATAATTATGTTATATATTTAACATAATTTATCATCCACTAGCTTTTGAAGAAACTTAAAAAGATAAAATCCTATCATTTAAACTATAACGTATCACGTTACTAGGGAATTTCATGTGAGGGGCTTTCATTTGGGTAGACGTTTTGACGAGTTGCTGGATTTACGATTTAAAGTGTCCTAGCTCCTCAAACGTTTACTACATGACCTCTGGATTATGATAGCCCGAACAGTGATACGATGTTTTCACAAACTAATAAACCAAAATCATTTACGTTAAACTTTATGAAATAAAGTTTTGAAACAATCAAACTAAGACTTGACATATTACCCCAGGTTGCGTGACGAAGCTGCTTACTTCCATTTGATTTACTTTTGCCATCAATCAGATTTCCCTGTTAAGGTGAGTTCATAGTCCCACCTTTACATGTTTTCTAAACTTCGTGGGGAGATACATGCTATAAACCATGAATACAAGTATTTTTCAACTGTATGCTATCCTCATATATTATTTCCTAAGTTACCTCTATTTGCCAAAAGGCCCTACTATCATGAACCGTTAATTACTTTACGAAGTAAGCGCGAATGCCATGAATAGATCTATTGGGATTGAACTTCCCCGTCCAGGTTCTGGTACATACATGGCCAGCGGACGCATTTCATTTAAGGAACTCTGGGTGTTTGGCAAAACACCCGCTTAGGGAAACAACTTATGAATAACATTTACTTAAGGCTTCGGTGTCATGAGCTTTGTGCAATAATATAATATTGTTTTCTATGATAATTGTATTCGTTGCAATTATTACTATTACATTGACTTGTATTCAACTATTACATTTCAAGCCTTTGAATTTTACTCAACCTTTGTATTGGCTCTTTTAGCATGTTTATCTCAGGTAATTGAGCAATCTATGGCACGGAGTGGCATTGGACTTGAGGACGTCCAAACTTGTTATCATTCAAACTTTATGTTTTCAATGTACTTTGGGACCTCTTTTGTAAAACTCTGATATATTATTGAATGATAACTAAATTTTTTAGAAAGTCTCTTTTGAGTCAATTTTTATGATTATGAAGGTTGATTCATGAAGTAATACCCCCAATTTAGCTTCCGCTGCTATGTCAAATATCGGGGTGTTACAAGTTATGATGTTTGAAGGCTAATACCTTCGGGTATTAGCCATTGTTATGAAGATCTTAATGTTTGGTTTGTTTATCTTGATTTCTTAATTTATCATTGATTGCTTGCTTATGTTTATCATCATACATGTTTACGTGCTTTTGTATGCGACCTATCATTCAACTGGATCTAGTGATACGGACCAAGTAATCAAGATACCAAGATAGCTTTCCATATAGTGATTAATACATCTAGATCAATAGGATCACAATTAATGACCTATCTTCACCCTTAGATTGTGTGCTTAGTTGAGCCATAAGGTGACCTTGGTATCAACGAGTACGTTCTAATCAATTGATAAAGATTTGGTTAGTGGACTACTAGTGTATGAATTGCCATTAAGCAATAAGTGGGTAAAGTCTCTATGAGCTAGGGTTTAACAAGATCACCATTGCCTTAATCCATAAGATAGATTATAATCAGCAAATAATGATGCTTTATGCGGATGCGTTTAATTGTGACAGAATTCTATGTGTCTAGGTCTTAGGAAGAAGTAATGCCTAAGTCTTAAGAATGATATGCCGGTTCGAGATAAGTAATCATTGCACTAATAAACAAACCAACATTTTGATTGGATTAATAATGGTTAATACAGTTTTCTTATATTTGACTAGACCACTCTTTTATCTTCTGTTGATTTGCTTGTGTGTGTTTTAGTGTCTTGAATTGGTTTTAGTCACCACAAAACCTATGCCAGTCTCTTAGGCTGAAAAAACCCCTTTTCCATTATATCTAGGATTAATATAGGTTTAGCATAGGTTTAGCATTGATTAGACTAACTTAGATTAGAAAAACTAAAGTATTAATAAATTGAAAGTGTTCTTCGCTCTTAGTGATTGACACCCTACTTACCACGAAACTCCCATCGATCGGGTACACTGCCTGTGAAAAGTGTTGTTTTAGGTAAAGTCAGCAAAATATAAATTTAAAACTAGAAAGCATAAAATTACACCTACACGACAACACAATCACCATACTTTTCATACTTTTACAAGACAAGTGGCGATATCTACCACTTTATACAAAACTTTACATCGTTGACTTATAAGATGTATCAACGAATAATCTATCCTTCATATAATTCCTTTGGTGTATGCTTTTGCGAAACGATTATCTTTAAACTTTCCTCCTCTTTTTTGTTGCTATTTTTCTAATTTTTTTGTTTTTTATATACATAACTACGAATGTCAGTGTAATTTCACCATCTTCATGATCATAATAACTCCGGATAATTCCTTCGATAATTTTTTGTTCTTCGAACGTACCAATAATTATGATGGTAGTAAAAATACATGAGTTTTGACTACTTTATACATTCCCATTTGCAATGTGCAAATTTCTTTCCAACCGTACCAAAGATAGAAAATTGACACAAGACTCGGGAAATACATACTTTACACTTTAAGCAACTAGCAACTGATAAATGGACTTAATCTAACAGGGTAGGCTAAGGTGTAAAGGTGTAACGAAATAAACAGTTGGTGTTATTCCTAAAGGATTGGCTCTATTGGTTTTTCTAGGGGTATCTTACTCTTAAGATGAGAGTAAACAAAGGGTTTATACGGGGATTTAACTAACCAGTGTAGTTAGTTAATAAAATAACATATAAAGGCTTTTTGGGTAACATCTAGATATTTTCCAATTATACAAGTTACTACATCTAAATTTAGAGTACTCATTATGGTGCCTTCTCGAATAGATATACCAAAGCAAGTCTAAAGTCTACAACATCACCGACACACTCATCTTTTGTGGAATTTGGGTAAACATTTGGAAACCGATAAGGTTAAATCCTCATAATATCTAATAAGGGTTATTGTATGCGGGTTATGTAACAAGTAATTTCACAAGAGTATGGTTGAATTTTTTTTAAATTTGAGCATAATTTAAGCATTTTATGTGAAAAATAGGACAAGTATGCATTCTAATTCCCATCCCCACTTGAATTATACAACGTCCTCGTTGTATAGATAAAACATTAAAAACGAGAATTAAAATAATTAGAATGAGAAACTCCCTTGATATTTTGCTCGGTAGATTCTTCATATTAGTATAAGAGAAAGAATGTGTGTTGAACAACCGTCTTAGATTTCTCAAGACTTCAACACACACAGGATTCTAGATTTGTAGATACTTCACAAACTTCGTCGATTTCTTTGCAACGAGGTCCTGTGCAAAATATAGGAAAAACATGCCAAATCCTATCTCGGTATCCTACGGTTAATAAATGAATAAAACAAACTGTACAGGAAATCAATAAGCCATATCCATAAACTGGAATACACGATATAGAATCCTGTAAAAAAGTTTCTAAATACGGTTCAGTCTGCCAAATACGCCATATCATGTACATGAATACGCCATATTGACAAAACTGACAATAATGTTTAAAAGTGCATAAAAATAGAGGACTGATAACGTACAGACATTCAATACATCGTATGGTATGGAGCGGATACGCCGTAGTGATGTCTGGGATGACAGACTCGATAAAAATAAATAACAATCAGGGTTGTCTCCCAGGAAGCACTTTTGTTTCAACTAGTCTTTAAATTGGACTTTTTCTTTCCAACTTCCTTCACTCTTCCTTTGCCTTTGTCATGAGCCATCCCTCATCCATAATGCGAAAAATTTCTCGATAAACTTGACATGCATCAACGTTGGTTCTTGAGTGGTCGGAGTGCTCGTGTTCTTTAATGGCAACATACTCGTCTTCAGCATCGAATGAGTATTTCATCATCTTAAATCTTCTAACATTGCAGACTAATGGATCATGATTTTCCTTCTTATATTCCTGATTGTCTTGAGTATTACTAGTGTTGTTTGCTTCATAGTTCCTACCAAAGATACGGTTAATATCAAGATAAGGGTCATAAGCCATTTTAGTTTTGGCGTTCGCATACGGTCCCTGGCCATGATTTTCCCAACGAGTGAATGGGGCATTTTCATGAGAATTTACCTTCCACCTACATTCTTCTAGTTTTAATAATACTTCATAATCTAGTTCGTGGAAGTTCTCAAAACTATTTTTCAACCATGCATAGAATGTCATTACTTCAGGAGTTGCATCCCCCCATGATTCTTCTAATATGGCCTTATGCATTAAAGATTCTTCTTTTAACTTCTAATTAGTCAGTTCATCATACCATTTGTGATCCTGAAAATAAGTCATACATCCGACTAGAACCATCTCGGGTAGTTCTACACCGTTACAGAACCCATCAATATCTGAGCTACACGTGGGTCATTTAGTATTTCCATTCTTAAAAAGATATGGTTCGCATATATGATCACACAGTTGATATGGTACCCCGTTATCTGACCATGGTTCCTCAAGATCCCTTATCGTATTATTTTTCAACTCATACTCCTCGTAAGTCTTGATTCCTTGGATATCGAAAGTAAACAGATCCGTGTCAATTTTAAGGAGATAGTTGAATTCATTGAATGCTTTACACAAGGGTGTCTCGTTGTCAAATAGGTTGCCTTTAATCTTGAAGATTTTAGCAATATCGTCAGGGTCATCATCTTCATCGGCTTCTATCTCTTCATTATCATCAGAAAGTTGGTAGAATTTTTGAATAAACTTTTCTACCAAATTTCCCCAAGTAGTAACTGAGCCCAATACAATCCTTTTTAAACCATACACCTGCGGCACCTGCGAGTGAGATAGGGAAGACGCTAAGCCTAATTTGATCTTGACTTATCCCTATTATTTTGAGTGGCCCAACTACTTTGAGAAAATTATCAATGTGTTTAAACACGTTTTCTCCAATTATCCCATTGAAAGTATTATCACGTATTTTAACGAAAAACATTCCTTGTATTTCAAGAAAACTCTTCTCGACCATTCTCCCTTCGTTATTATTAGAGAGAAGTTTTTTTTGGGTAACAAAAATATATTCATTTGGTTTCGCCATCGTGATTCCTTTATTTGTCAAATAATTTCCTGAGAATAAGAACAGATAATCAGTAGGATGTGCTCTCAGGGGAGAGAACACAGAAAAAAGTAAATTAAATCTGAAAAATTGCGACTGCTACTGTATCAAGTGATCGATACGCCGTATTCAATAAGTCTGAATACGCCGTATTAAGATTTTGAATGAATACGCTGTATTGGACAAGAAAGTTAGATACGCCGTATCTGTAACACCCCTATTTTTACAATATAGCAGCGGAAGCTAATCTGGGGTATTACTTCATGGATACAACAATCATAATCATAGAAAACAACTTTAAAAGAGACGTTGTTGGAAAAATTTAGTTATCATTCATTATAATCAGAGTTTTTACAAAATGCAGGTCCCAAAATCTAGTTACATACATTGTGTATGATAACAAGTTTAGCCATCTTCGAGTCCATGCCACTTCGTGCCGCAACTGGCTTGTTGAGTGAAATTCATAGGTTTAAAGTGTATTTGTTGAATACAAGTTATAGTGTAATAATTGTACAAACATAATTATTATGAAAATGGTATGGTTATGTTCTTGGGTCATGTTATTATATACCCGAATCATAGTTACAATGTATTATCCCGTTGTTGCCTTTGTTTGGTCTGATTGGTCTTGTCTGGTATCAACACATTATTATACAAAGTCAATTTAATGACTCGAAGAGCTCATATTATCAACATATTAATATCCAAAGTCAATTCAACGACTAGAAGTCAAATTTAACGACTAGAAGAATTTATAATACTAACACATTAACATCCATAGTCAATTTAACGACTAGTAGAATTTATAATATTAACATATTAATATCCAAAGTCAATTTAACGACTCGAAGTCAAATTTAACGACTTGAAGTCCAATTTAATGACTTGTAGGATTTATAACTTAGGCATTGATTGTAATGATGTATCAGATTAGCATATAGTCTGGTAAAACACTTGTATTCGTTATTTATAGCATGTATTCCCCTTACGGGTTTATGAAAGCATTTAAGAGATTAAAAGTGAGGTTATGAACTCAATAAGTCCTTAAAATATGTAAAATGAGTAAAGGCGAGGTTATGAACTTCACGTATCAGAATAGAATATAGTTTATAGCATGTATCCCCCTCGCGGGTTTATAAAACATTCAAAATATTGAAAAGCGAGGCTATGAACTTCACGTATCAGAATAGAATATAGTTTATAGCATGTATCCCCCTCGCGGGTTTATAAAACATTCAAAATATTGAAAAGCGAGGCTATGAACTTCACGTATCAGAATAGAATATAGTTTATAGCATGTATCCCCCTCGCGGGTTTATAAAACATTCAAAATATTGAAAAGCGAGGCTATGAACTTCACGTATCAGAATAGAATATAGTTTATAGCATGTATCCCCCTCGCGGGTTTATAAAACATTCAAAATATTGAAAAGCGAGGCTATGAACTTCACCTGATAGGTAGATGCAATGAATATATCCAAAATGAAAGCTGACGACCTTATCACAATCTTAACCGGGGAATGTTGATATAGTAAAATGATAGTAAATAGCCACGTCACACAACCTGAGTAGAATATGTCAAGTCTTAGGAAGATTGTACTTTAGAACTTTGGTTTAAGAGTTATGAGTTTGATTGAAGAGTTTGGAATTATTGTATCACTGTTCGGGCCATCATAATTCAGAAGTCATTCAGTAAACGTTTGAGGAGCTAGGGCACTTTAAATCGTAAACCCAACAACTCAGTCAGAACGTAATACCAAGATGAAACTCCTTAATATGAAGCTCCCTAGTATTGTGATACGATATAATCGGTTTTAAGCGTTTTAATCAATATCTGGAAATGTTAAGCACGAGAAGCGTTAATTAAAGTTATGTCTTGTAATGTTTTGGATATGATTTTATACTTTTTCAAAATGTTACATTTTAGACCCTGGGGTTTGGAAAATTACAAGTAGACCCCTAGGGTTTGCATTTTTATGACTTGGTCCTTCAACTTTTTTTGTTATACCAAGTAAACCTTGGAGTTTGAAATGTGACTTAATAGGAACCCTATAGTTATAACTTTGAATAAAATTACACTTTTTGCACACTTTAGTTATAAGTTTCTGAAAGTTACGATATATACCCCTTGCATGGATTATAATTACAAAACATATCCAAATTGCCATGCAAGCTTATTTTAACATTTCATTAGACATTTATAAGTTATAATAAACTAAAATATGAAGATTTAACGCAACATAAGTTTAAAATAACGATTCGTTAAGCTAGTAAGTAAAACGGGTCATATTAGGGTTTCAAAACGTAAACGCGTGGGTTTTAAGTTCAAATTCCTTCATTAATCAATAAAGTGGTTATATTAATATTAGTTAAGCATGTTAGGATAGATTATAACAATATTTAATCATTATAACATTTAGTTTTAAGAAAAACGCGAAATTAGGGTTTCGGGTGTACGGTTTTAGATCAAAATGGAAAATGAGCATGAATTGAGTTATGAAACTTTAACAAGAGTATATTTAGGATCATATGAACAATATAAGGGTGTAGTAGCAGAAGTAGAATATTCAAAACCTGGGTTTGAGCTTCAAGGAGCAAAAATGGTGGAAACGGGTTAGAATCGGGACTTTTGGCTTCGTACGGCTAGAGTAATGACTCCCGGGCTTCGTTTCTTGGTTTATTTTGCTTCCTTTCTGCACTTTAGCCTTCTTAAGATCACTTAGGATCTATTAGAGCAAAGGATTGCTTCTATGTAAGGGTTATAGAGGAGGAAGTGGGGGATGAAAAAAAATGAAGAGTTTAGGTTGCTATTTATAGGTAAAATGATCTTGGTGACCCAGGTAATCTATGTGATCTGGTTAGGACATATGGAAGGTCTAGAGGGTGATGAGGAGGGTCTATAGGATGAGTTGCTAGGGCTAGAAACTAGCTTTGATGTGTTGGATATACCTTATGATGTCGCGGCTAAGAATGAGAGACAAAGGGGTGATGTGGCCAATTTTTGTACCATGGAATTATTAAATAAGGTGGGTAAGCTTCTCCAAGGATTCTAGAAGAGGTTCACATAAGTTATTTGCACTTGTAATGGTTTGAAATGGGTCAAAATTGATGGTAAAGGGGTTCGGGTCATTTTTAGGCTTGACGTGGTGTTCAAGGGTTTTTCCAAGGTACATTGTGTTTATAATGATTAAGGATAGATGAAATAGGTTGTTAAGGTCTGGTATTAAAGTAATTAGCAAAGATTAGCAATTGGTTTGGGTTAAAACGGATTAGAATTGAAGAAACGAGGTCACGGGTTCAAATAGGGCTCGTTTAGGGTTTTCTTGACTTTCTTGGTTTATATTTTGTATACTTTTGATTAGGAATGATGGATTACAGATCCTAGAGCTTAAATAAAGTATTATTAATGAAGTTTGATTGTTGGTTTTAGTTAAAATGGGTTGAAATTGGAAGAATAAGCCGTAGCTTGGAATTTAGGGTTCATATAAGGCTTTTAGGGTTTTCTAGCTTTGTAATTCTCGTACATTGTTGAAGCAAGGATGGTTAATGATGGATAAAGGTTTTTAAACTCATTTTATGGGTTTACAATGACTCTTGGTTGCTTACTTGAGAATAAAGTGGTTAGAAACGAGAAAACGGGTCAAAGTTACATTTAGGGCACAATTAGGGTTTTCTGGATTCGTTTCTTGTATAATTGAAGTAGAATGATGAAATGATAATGGATTATGATTGATAATGTTGTAATTTATGTTATTATAACTTATTCAAGTATTGGTTTAAGTTTACAATGGATAAAAATGAAGAAACGAGTCATGGTTTAGAAACTAGCTCGGTTTTAGGGTTTAGGGTTTTGAATTAGGGTTTTGAGTGTAAAAAGATGTATGAAAGTTTATGAATAGAATAATTAGGGTTTACACATTTTATATTGAGTGTAGTAGCTTGTACACAAGTGATGGTGAAGAAACTAGAATGAAAACGGAGGTAAAACGGCTATTTTAGATGTCATGCTTAATGACTTGTACATTGAGCTTTTAGAGACTTGTACTTTGACTTGAAGAGATTTTATATTTTAAATGAGATATCATATTACTTGTACATATGATTTAGTGGCTTGTGCATTCACTTTAGACATTAATCATTCATGGAATTAGGGTTTAGAGATATACGATAACGGTTTAAAGCCCGTTTTGATATAACGTTGCGAATGGTACATTATAGGAATAATGTACTTTGTAATAAGGATATGATGATATTGACTTGACATATTGTGATGTTTGCTTGACATATATGAAGACAAGATTGCCATAGATAGGTTGCGTGAGTTTGTCTACTTTAGTTATGACATACTAAGATATATAAGTAATGTAATAAAGCGAAAAATTTCCCCGTACAATTGTGATAATAGTAAAATAGGTTTTGCATTTGATGAAAATTCTTGGGTTGTTATATTTTCCATGGAATTGCATGGGCAACTTCCGGAGTAGTAGTCTTAACGTGAGAGTTCCATCAAGTCAAGGTATTTTCTTACAGAGTACAAGTCGCAAATTTGACTTGGCATGCTACTGTGCAGTTGCTTATACTGAAGACAGACTCCATCTTTTCGAACTACTGAGTGAGTCCGACAACTCCCTTAGTTCCCTTAAAATTTAAGGGTTTGCACTTCAAGAAATTCGGGTAGGTACATTCACGAGCAGCGTGTTCATTCCTTCTGACACCCGTTCCTGAAGTATGGCTGTCGTCGCCATTTGTGTTTGCATCTCGTGCTACCAGTGCAGCAGTAACACCTTGGTCAATCATTGCCTGAAGTTGGGCGTTGGTGACAGTTGTGGTGGTAGGATTTTCTGTAACTGGTATAACACCCTGTGTTTTCAAGTCTTTGACGACGTCAATAAATGTACTATTTATTTTTAGTATTGTACGTGTTTGCTT
>BQNB010170555.1:0-11016 GCA_026074375.1 Tanacetum coccineum | reverse complement strand
GAGGAGGTGGTAATCAGACACGAGGAAGATGGAAGGATAGAGATGAAGGACACACCTCAGATGAGTCGGAAGGAACCGAAAACAAATCGCGAAGAAATGGTGATAAGTCGCAAATAGATTGCTACAAGTGTGGAAAACTTGGGCACTATGCTTATGAATGTGCAAACAAGAAAAAGGAGGAAGTTGCGGCACTCTTAGTAGAGACTGATGAATGTGCCTAATTGACGAAAATTAGAAAGTTAGAAAGCTTGGTCGTGTGATATATACGACCAAAGCGAAGCCGTGTGATGCGGAGAATAGCCTGTGAAAGGTTTAGTCAATTCAGTGAATGAATTAAAAGGAAACACGTGTGATACGATCCGTGAAGGATCAAAATAACTCTGTGAGAAAATTAAAGTGGAGGAAGTTTTTTCGTGTGATGCGAATTGGCGCGAAGAATTTGGTGTGTGAAACAACCGCGAAGAAGTATAATCTGTGATAGATTGAATGTTCAACAAAAGTAAAGAAAGGTCATGTGATATGATCAAGTTGAAGAATGAAGATGGTGTGAAGTCATCAAATATTTACCAAGACTAAAGTTTGTCACCATGCGAAAAATGCTCGGAGTTCAAGATCTAGGACGAAGCAACGATCAAGATTAGGGAGGAGAATGTGGACATAATCTCGACATTGCTTCTGGTACCTATGTAATAAACGAAAGCCGAAGGGCTAAACATGTTAAGTAGATAGTTTATAACCGTCATTCGGTTAAAGTTAGTTAAAGGTAGTTAATGGTAGTTAATAGAAGTTAGTTAGTTAATTCGGTTATGGTTTTACCGAAAGGACACAATGGTTCATCTTGTATATATAGGGGACAAAGTCTGTAATCAAAAAATTAATCAAATTCAGTTTTTACAGTGATTGTAAACATATATTCTGATTCAATATAATTGAGTGATTCAATTACATAAGTTCTTCTTTTATAATCAAGACCTGGGCAACATTGGCATCAGAGCAGGTTGAGAGATCGAAGGAGGAAAGGCAGAGGGATTCCAACGATCAAGAGTAAACTGATCAAGAGAAAGAGAAGGAGCGGTTTGTGTCGAGCGTTTGGTGTTTTGGGCTTGACAACAGAGAGACGCGACGGTCTCAAGGAGAAAGAAACAAAGATAGCGGTTGCCAGAGAAGGGAAAGAGGCATCACCAAGAACCACACAAAGAAAAGGGCTACGGGTTAACTGTTATAAAAATCCATCAGAAAACCAAATCAAAAGGATATGTCGGGAGACAAAAACGAAAACAACAAAGTTGTTTATAGAGAAGTCGCCACACCATTATCATCTTATCAGTGCCCAGTTCTAAACAATACAAACTATACATTATGGGCATTAAGAATAAAGAAGATACTAGTGGCAAATGGAGTATGGGATTTAGTAGAAGGAACAAGTACATCAAAAGAGATTGATGTGAAAAAGGATAGTTCCGCGTCAGCATACTTATTTCAAGGGTTACCAGAAGATTTGCAAATGCAAGTTGCGGGATGCGAAACAGCGAAAGAAATTTGGGACTCTCTAAAGTCCAGATTTATTGGGACAGAAGATGTACAACAGGCACACTCGCAACAACTTAAATCAGAATTTGAGAGACTTGTGATGAAGGAAGATGAATCAATAGATTCATTCGCCGGGAAGTTGATGAGTATTATTACAAAGGCTGCTACATGTGGATTAACGTTTGATGAGCAAACGAAAGTACGAAAAGTACTTAATGCAGTACCAGATAAATTTCTGCCAGTAGTAGCGACCATTGAAATGATTGTTGATTTTAAGACTGTAAAGTTGGAGGAGATTATCGGGAAACTTAAGACTTATGAAGAAAGGATTAAGTTTAGAAAAGCGAGTCAGGAAGATAATAGTGAGAAGTTGTTACTCACACGTCAAAGGAATAACAGAAATTATAAACACAACTATGGAAATGGAAGACGAGGAGGTGGTAATCAGACACGAGGAAGATGGAAGGATAGAGATGAAGGACACACCTCAGATGAGTCGGAAGGAACCGACAACAAACCGCGAA
The DNA here is from genome assembly GCA_026074375.1 of Tanacetum coccineum. NCBI lineage: Eukaryota > Viridiplantae > Streptophyta > Magnoliopsida > Asterales > Asteraceae > Tanacetum > Tanacetum coccineum. The sequence continues at coordinate 8,962 of BQNB010170555.1, read as the reverse complement.
GGAATGGTGATAAGTCGCAAATAGATTGTTACAAGTGTGGAAAACTTGGGCACTATGCTTATGAATGTGCAAACAAGAAAAAGGAGGAAGTTGCGGCACTCTTAGTAGAGACTGATGATGAACCGGCACTTCTAATGTGCCTAATTGACGAAAATTAGAAAGTTAGAAAGCTTGGTCGTGTGATATATACGACCAAAGCGAAGCCGTGTGATGCGGAGAATAGCCTGTGAAAGGTTTAGTCAATTCAGTGAATGAATTAAAAGGAAACACGTGTGATACGATCCGTGAAGGATCAAAATAACTCTGTGAGAAAATTAAAGTGGAGGAAGTTTTTTCGTGTGATGCGAATTGGCGCGAAGAATTTGGTGTGTGAAACAACCGCGAAGAAGTATAATCTGTGATAGATTGAATGTTCAACAAAAGTAAAGAAAGGTCATGTGATATGATCAAGTTGAAGAATGAAGATGGTGTGAAGTCATCAAATATTTACCAAGACTAAAGTTTGTCACCATGCGAAAAATGCTCGGAGTTCAAGATCTAGGACGAAGCAACGATCAAGATTAGGGAGGAGAATGTGGACATAATCTCGACATTGCTTCTGGTACCTATGTAATAAACGAAAGCCGAAGGGCTAAACATGTTAAGTAGATAGTTTATAACCGTCATTCGGTTAAAGTTAGTTAATGGTAGTTAATGGTAGTTAATAGAAGTTAGTTAGTTAATTTGGTTATGGTTTTGCCGAAAGGACACAATGGTTCATCTTGTATATATAGGGGACAAAGTCTGTAATCAAATTCAGTTTTTACAGTGATTGTAAACATATATTCTGATTCAATATAATTGAGTGATTCAATTACATAAGTTCTTCTTTTATAATCAAGACCTGGGCAACAATTTTCAGGGTAACGTGTTATCAATTTAGGTTTCACTATAATTTGATCATCATTTGTTTTATCTAAATAGTTATATCAGATACATGCTTTACAAAGTTCTAATGGCTTGTTCATGTTTTGAAAAAGGTGTTGGTTAAATTCTGCTTGTCAATACTAACTTCATGCCAAAAGTTCAGCAGTTGACTTTCAGTTCCATAGTATAGTTAACGCCATGTATTTTCATTATTCTTGTGAATTTTTTATTTCGATGTACAAATTAGTTTGCTTCTACATACCCCAATTCACTCGTTCCTGTAAATCTCTTTTAGTTGACTTAGTCCCTTACTTGCTGTAGATTTTTTATAGATCAACCCAATTGGTCTGTCTGCGCTGGCGGATTGTGATGTAGCCATTGCTGACTCTTTTGCAATCATAATGGTGAGTCGGCTTCAGAAACTAAAAAGTCTTTTATTGAAGCTTTACTCCTTTGTTTTTTTGTTTTTTATTGTTTTAATATCATGCAAGATGTTTATAGAAGACATATTTCTAAATAAGTTGCAAGATGTTTTGCTTTTATAAAATGATCCAAGATGATGTTTTGCTGTTTTAAAACAAAGGAGAGAATATTACCATGTTCCAAGGAAACTTATATTTATTATTTTTCATGATAAAGATTAAATTGACAACTCAAAGGTGTTTATTATACTACTCTCATCTTAACTGCAGAGTTCTTATGTGATGAGCCTGCAATTAGCACCTATCACTAGCTTTTGATACAGTGGTGGAGGGTGTCCGGGCCTTCATTCTCGTGTTATTCTTGTATCTGCTAGTGTCTCGCTAAGTTTTTTTATTATTTTTTTGATACTTTTGTCTTTAGAAAAGCCTTTTGAATAATGGCTGAGCAACGAACCCACAAAACATTGCATATTCTACTCTTCCCCTTCCCTTCACAAAGCCATATGAACCCTATGATCGAATTTGGTAAACGCTTAATCTCAAAAGGCGTTAAAGTAACACTCGTACCGACCATCTACATCTCAAACACCTTCATTTCCCACAACACCACCACTTCCTACTTAGAAATCAAACCCATTTCAGATGGCTTTGATGAACCTGGTTATGCTGGTGCCAGTAGCTTTGAATCATACCTAGAAAAGTTTGAGGAGGTAGGGTCCAAATCATTAGGTGACTTGGTCAAGAAGTTACAAAACGAAGGAAATACTGTCGATGCAATTATCTATGATTCATTTATTACTTGGGCTATGGATGTGGCTGTCGAGTTGGGAATTAATGGTGGTGCTTTTTTTACACAAGCTTGTGCTGTGAACAATATCTACTTTCATGTTTATAACGGTTTGATTTCTATACCACTTGGTTCGAGTGTTTTGGTTCCTGGTTTGCCACAGCTCGAGTATTGGGAGACGCCATCTTTTATACATAATGATGGACCGAACCCGGGTTGGATTTAGGGCGCGTTTAATCAGTTCACTAATATTGATAAAGCACGTTGGGTCTTCACGAATACGTTCTACAAACTCGAGGAGGAGGTATATTTTTCTTCGTTTGATTTATGTTGTTTCCTTCTTTGATACTTAATTAAGCTCAAAACATCATGATAAGCAAATGAGTTTTTACTTATCTTTTTTAAATTGGTAACCATGCTTTCCGACCTTTAGCCACCTAATCCACGAGGTTTGAACTCATCACCACATAGACTAGAACCGGGTAAAGACCCCCTTTTCAGAAGGTTTATGTATGCAAAATACGTAAGGGCACAAAACTGCATATGTGGTTCACTTGAAACAATCATATATGTTTGTTTAGATGGCAGAGTTGACCTTATAAGTGAGACGGTTCACTTGAAACTATTTTCATTGTTTTTTTTTTGGTTTATTATTTAGGTGATAGAATGGATGAAAAAGATGTGGCACTTGAAGGTAATTGGGCCAACACTTCCATCAATGTACCTTGACAAACGATTAGAAGACGACAAAGATTATATGATCAATCTCTTTGAAGCAAACAACAGTGAATACATGAACTGGTTAAATGACAAACCAAAAGGTTCAGTTGTTTACGTGTCGTTTGGGAGCATGGCACAACTTGGACCGAAACAAATGGAAGAAATTGCTTGGGGTTTAAACGATAGTAATGTGAATTTCTTGTGGGTAGTCAGGGCTACTGAAAAGGAAAAGCTCCCAAATAGGTTAGAGGATGTGAATGCTGAAAAAGGGTTGATTGTGGCATGGTGTAAACAATTGGATGTTCTAAGACACGAGTCAGTAGGATGTTATGTTACGCATTGTGGGTTTAACTCGACCCTAGAAGCAATAAGTTTGGGAGTACCAGTTGTGGCAATGGGCTAATCAAATTACCAATGGCAAATGCCTAGAGGATATTTGGGGTGTTGGAGTAAGAGTAAAGGCCGACGATAAGGGGATGGTGAACCGAGATAATCTAGTGTCGTGTATAAAGGAGATTATGGAGGGCGAGAGAGGGGTTGTAGCCCAAAAGAACGCAAAAAAATAGATGGATTTGGCCAAGGAAGTTATTAGTGAAGGCGGGAGCTCGGACAAGGATATTGATGGTTTTATATCTGAACTAAAGCATTAATACGATCATGCAATAAGTTATAAGTAGATTAATAAGTCGGTTTATATTATCGATTGTTTCATGGTCGTTTGATGGTATTGATGACGTATAGGAAGTCTAACATGACTTTGGGCCAAACCCACACTATCAGAATAAGGCTTTGGCCCAACTAGATCCGATTACAAGCATATAGGGCCGAAACTAAGCCCAGTCCCGTACTGGCAGCGGCCCGGACATATTAAGACGGACGCGGACTATCCCTATTCCGCTTCCGCAATACATTGCAGCGGATTGACCAACGTCCGCGGAAGGTAGTTCGCTGCAGCAATCACGATTATGACGGATCCTTGCCCGACAAGGGTCCCACTCTGGCCACCAACAGATTATATGCGAAATACTAGGAAACCCTAGTATTACTAGCCTATAAATAGGAATCATCGTACATTCCAAAGAGGTACACAATATTCTCTCACTCTGACACACATATCTCTGACAACATGCTCTCTTACTCTTACGCCGGAGTCTAATCGTGGGGTCCGCCCCCACGGTAAGGCTAACGGTTTACTCTCATTGTGCAGGCAATCATCCAGATTACTTGATTTAGTACAAGATCCAATCCATTCATAGCTTGTCGGTCCGGCCCAACAAGCGTCCCAAATCCAACTTACACCCGTAACATAAATTGTACTAACATCGTTAAACAGCCAACAGGAAATCTCATTCTACTCAATCAAATGCTTTATTGAGGTCGACTTTCAAAGCCATAACATTTTGCTTACCACGTTTTTTGTTACGAATATAGTGGAAAGCCTCATTCGCGACTACCATACAGTCCTGAATTTGACGCCCAGGAATAAAGGCAGACTGTTGTGGCGAGATGATTGTACTCATTAGCGGTTTCAAGTGATTCACTAGAACTTTAGAAATAATCTTATATATGAAGTTGCAAAGGCTAATTGGCCTTAATTGCGCGAGTCTCTGGTGAAGAGGACTTTGGAATAAGGACAACCAAAGTCTTATTCAACTCTGGTAGCATGTTTCCAGTCTCAAAGAAAAAACGAACGGCTTTACAACTCGAAGACCTGATGAGATTCCAATACTTTTGGTAAAACATACCTGGAAAACCATCTTCACCAGGAGCCTTTAAGCCCCCGAGTTTTTTAGTAGCCTTTATAATTTCTGAATCTGAGACACAAGATTGCAACTGGATATTCATGGTCTCGGAGACAACTGGGTTAAGCACACTAATCACATCGTCAAAATTACGAGCACCATTTGTCTTATAAATGGCCTTAAAATGATCTTGAACGAGTCTTTGAATTCCTTCATGGTCATATACCCATTCCCCTTGAGAATTTATAAGCCCTGAAATACTATTCCTTAGCCCACGTTGGATGGCATTAAGATGAAAGAATCGAGAATTACAGTCCCCATAGTTTAGCCAATTGACTCGAGATCTTTGATGCCAAAACATTTCTTCGCGCAACCAAGTGGTTTCTAGCTCTTGTAGCAACGTTCTGTGTCTATGAAAGTTTCCAGGCGTATGTGGAAGCGTTTGAATGATCTGAATTTTCTTAGTGAGATCGTCAATCTTCCTTGTGTTGTTGCCAAAAGTAGGAAGGCTCCATTGCTTAAGTTTGGTAGCACAAAAAGATAAATTGTGCTTTATGCCAACAAGTTGATTGTCGACCTCAAGCATCGGCCAAGACGACCGGATGATGTTTTCACAGTCTTCATGACTCGTCCACAGAGACTCAAAATGAAAACGAGACCTCTTCTTTTTTTTATTAGAAGGATGAGAACAATAAACCAGAGGAGCATGATCACTACCAGAGGAGCATGATCACTACCAATATAAAAAAATCTCAGTTTTAGCAATATGTGATAAGTTGAATCAACATCGAAATAAATATCACAAACAAAACTTCATGTTTACTGTGCCATTATTTTCGCCAAGGAATTTGACATTTTTAATAAACTCAGCATTTAAAGAGTACATATTTAATTTGCTTTGATGGCATCATTAGGTGATTTAAATTTGCAAATATATCCAAGAGATTGTATGAAAAGTTCATTTGTGTGGGACGTTTGGAAGGATCAAGGCAAATCATCTCTATCTCAAAAAAAAAAAAACACCATAGAAAAAGACAATAGAAAATAGATTATTGAATATATATAATGGAGTAATATGAATACAAAAACTTTAGCTATCTTTTTATTGCTTTTATATATCGCATGCACGCAGGGTTAGCACGTTTTTATAAAATATGAATGTAGGTTCCATGTTGTTTATTTAACTCAAAAAATTGACAAGAGTGTTAAAAATGATAACATCTTCCAAAACTAACAAATTGTTGAGCTTTACATAATTTTAAAAATGAATTGATATTTTAAAACAAAGTATATATGTCCATCATACTTTCTCGTTACTTAGTAAGTGTTTTTGTAATCTCAATAATTAACTTAAACTGAATATAATTGTCGATACACATCTATGCATATACTAGTACTAGTAAATAGAGTTAAGAAGGAGAAAGAGTACCTTGCACTTGATTAAGAAGAAGAAAGCGAAATATATCTTGCACTCCAAGTGAAGAATGAACTAAAATTTCTTATCATTTTGCTTTCATTCTTATCATAATGATTTACCTACTTATATCCCATTGCTTCTTTAGTAATTTAGATAAATAAAAATAATACAAACTAAATTCATATTGAATCTCTCCATTGATGTAACTAATAACTTAATTAAAAAGTCATCATATGTATTCTTTAAGTTTTGATGACGCGTTTCTTTTTCCTTTTTTATAATGATCTTAGACGTTATAGTAGCTTTTTTCTCTTTCTGATTAAAAAAATAAAAATAAAAATTGATTTATTCAAGTAGTGTTGTTGGTTGCAACCAATCTCGTTACCAAACGTCCAGCATCATCAACTTAGTCAACGTCAACTTTCCATACAATCGTCTTTTGACACTTTCCTTCGTGACCACAACGACTTAGAATTGGTCTATTATTTCTTCACATGAATTAAACTATTTATAACAAATGGTTCCGTTTGTCCAATACGTTTTCTATGAAAATCGAATAAGATTATCTAAAAGAATACAGTATTAGTCGGCTCATTAAAATATTGATTTTATGTAAACGAATGTATATATATCTACATCGTGAAAGAAAAAAGAAATAAAAACATTGGATAACCAGATAATAAACGTTATCGTAGTATTGTCTACAAAATGGTAATGGTCTATTCTTGTAAGTTCGTTATTTCATGATGTACCAAAATATCTCTAACCAAAGTTTTCTAAAGATAACATACAATTCTGGATTTCACCTGATAAATACATATAGAAAGCCGACTAGTGTTTCGAATAAAACACAAAATGTATCAAAAATGTCCTTTGAGCTCTTGTTATAAAATTTGATCATTAGACCCCCCGATGTTGTGGTTACCACCAAACTAATATGGGCACATTAGTTTCGCATAAGCATTCACTCTTTTCACCAAAACAACCATTTTGTTTACCATCAAACCAGTCACACAAACATATGTTGGGTTTAGTAAAGCCCAGCCCGTTTAACATGACCTTGGACTGCTTAGCTAATTTGGTTTTTGTGAGTAGAGTAATTAACTAATTATGGATTATCAAATATTAATATACCTAGTTAGGGTTTTTTCTAAATTTCTTAATGATATATTATTATCTATTGAATAACAAATTTCTTAATGATATATTATTATCAAATATCATATTTTTCTAAATTTCTTAATGATATATTATTATCTATTGAATAAAAAATATCATATTTTTTGTTAAATATCTATTTATAAGTAACTGTTAATTCGAAACGGGTCAAAGATGTTAAGTTTGTCAAAGGGTCCAATAGTAATCCAAGATGTTTTCAAAGTTTGTGGACACAAAATCAAATTTAGTGAAAAGATTTGCGTTTAATGTAAGAGAGACTTATAGTATAGCATTGTCTGGTATTTAATTTTAACGTGTTCATACATACATGGGTTAATGAACGTTTATTTTTTGAACGGCAACGTTTGTTGTAATTGAATAAGTATATTTTAAAGTGTGCACCGTAGACAATAGGTTTCTCCTCTTCAAGGTTTCTGGCCAACTTAAACAACCTCCTACAGAGGGTTATGCCATTTTCTTTCTTACCTTTTGCGACATCAAAAGTTTCAATTTTCCAGATGTAAAGATTGTCATTTTGAACCTATGCATTTGCCTCGTCAAGAGACCTTTACCTCCCACGCCAATCACAAAAGTGACCAAGAATAGACCGTGTGACCTAGGAGACCAGCAAAGTTGTAGATGCGAGTACTAAATACAGATAACAACATTCTTCCATGTTAGGTGTTTGAGATGTTGATCGTTTACGGTTTTTTTTTTTTTTTGCCATAGTGATGAGCCTTGATTTGGTATGTGAAAATAGACTACTTTCATAGTTTCATACTCATGCTAGTAAAATGTTACATGGCATTTCATTTTACAAAAATAATTAATAATTACATCAACATACTCCATACGTATGATGTATATATATACAACACGAAATAATTGAAAAGTGGACACGCCAACAGCAATGGTTGCTTCATGAAGCACAACATCGATTTTGGTAGTAGTAGTCACACGAGCACCAGCATCCATAACCTCCCTTGCTATCTGTCATAATATGTTCATAAGCATCTGAATGAAACAAATTATTGCTAGCTAGTTGATATACATTGTCGTATTTCTATACATGTCTTAAAATGAATTTGAGATAATATGAAGTACAATCGAACTGGCAAAAATAACTTACTCGATTTGTTTCTCATTCTCTCAATCATCTCTGGTGATTTTACCTTCAAAACAAAAGCATTTGTAAACACCATCACATCACAAAAAAAGAAGGAAAAAGGTAATCTAGCATTAATATTGATAGTAATAACAACATGTTGCAGATCACTAATGAGCTCGATTTTTGGATATCACTACAATGTTACATGATTAATATCATCTAAAAACTACATAAAATGTATGCATGTTGTGTGCAAACAATGTTCATAAAGTGTCTATTAAGTGGTAATTAGTCAACTCACATCAAGTGCCCAGTCTGGTAGCTCAAATGCCTGCAGGTGCTACACGATTCTTTGAAATGAGATACGGTCTCAATGGTCTGTATAAAGTACATCTATTAAATACTAAACATATAAAACAGATATTTGTTCAAAAAATATAGTCCAAAGCATACCATGTCCAATCAAAGTGTGGAGTCTGCGTAGTTCGCGAATGTCCTTTCCTCGAACAATATAACCAACCATCACTCAGTGACGTCACGTTCGGTTCCCACAGTTTACTTGATCTGACAGGCGCCAACATCGCCTTCAAATGAAGAGACTTATCATCTTCAGTCAATAATTAGTAATGAAGAGCTAACATTAAATATGATAAATTAGCAATGAAGGTCAGATGAATTGATTGGGTTGTAAGTTTGTTGCTT
>BQNB010170553.1:7500-13665 GCA_026074375.1 Tanacetum coccineum | reverse complement strand
AGTGAAAATTTCCTTAGGGAATTTTCTTAATTGCTCTTGTGATATTATATATTAGTATATATTATTTAGCGTATCACTTATTAAGGAGTTTCATCTTGGTATTACGTTCTGACTGAGTTGTTGGGTTTACGATTTAAAGTGCCCTAGCTCCTCAAACGTTTTGCTGAATGGCTTCTGAATTATGATGGCCCGAACGGTGTTATGATAATTTTAATATCAAAACCGACATCGATGTAAAATCTTACATATTCAATCAAACTAAGACTTGACATATATTACCCCAGGTTGCCTGTGACGAAGCCGTTACTATTCATTTCATATACATTGCTATCAATTTCCCTATAACTGTTCAGGTGAGATTCATAACCTCGCCTTTACTTATTTACATGTTTTATAAACCCGCGAGGGGGATACATGCTTGTTACAAACTCTTTTACATACTCGTTTATCTTATAACAATGTGATTACTTTTCAAGGACTTAGTGAGTTCATAGCCTCGCATTTCAATCTTTTTATAAACCCGCGAGGGGGATACATGCTATAAACATGAATGCAATTATTTCTACATGCTATTTCAATTTACTATTGCCTAAGTAACTGCTTTGCCTTTAAGTCCCCATAATCATGAACCGTTAATTACTCTCCGTAGTAAGCGCGAATGATGTGAATAGATCTATTTGGGCTGGACTCCCCGTTGGTGTACCCAGTTACGTGTAACCAATTGCACATCATTAGAAATCACGCGGGTATTTTGGCAAAGGTGCCCGCAGGGGCAATATTATCATTATAACCTAAGGCATCGGATTCATGAGCTAATGGCAATAATAAATTATGTTTTCAATACTGGGTGTATATCAACGTAACCCAAATATCGCATTTGCATTCAAATTATATTACTTAAACATATGGATTTCACTCAACCTTTGTGTTGACTTTTTAGCATGTTTTATCTTAGGTAACTAATGGCACGGAGTGGCAAGGACATGACGATGGAAAAACCGTTATCATTCAAACTTTATTGTATAGATTTTGGGAACCTCTCGTTTGTAAAAACTCTGAAGAAATAATGAATGATAACTTATTTTCATAAACGACTCTTTTTTATTCGTTTTCTATAATTATGACTGTTGTACCTTGAAGTAATACCCCAGATTAGCTTTTGCTGCTATATGTAAAAATAGGGGTGTTATAATTGCAGAAGCCATGGTTCTACTAAATTCATTCCATGCAGTAGTCTTAGCACTTAGGCATTGCAAAATAGTATGAATAAGGAATTTCTATTGTGGGGAAAAGAATGCCTTATAGAAAATAAGATTCTGTGAAAGTTTCTCATACCCCATCAGTGTAAGCTGTTCAAAGATAGTAGCACTAGGTAGACAATCAACACCTTCAGCATCTTCCAGTTGAAGATCTCTTCTTACAATGGATTCAGTTATGATCACCTTCTTCCCATCCACTAGGGCTTGTAACTGTACTTCTCCATTAACAGTTTTCACTTTGACACTAGCCCAGAATTGTTCAATGCATGAAGTAAAGATTATAGGATTAATGGTTAAAGCATAATTGATAGGGTTTGCATTTAGAAAATCAACAACTTGCTCAAACCCTTCACTTTCAGCGGGTTTAGACAAAAATGCGACTAAATTATGAGTATCAACAAACTTTAGGGTCGTCATTGTGTTGGTTTTGATAATGAATGATGAAATTGAGTTAGGGTTTGTGATTAAAGAGTATATGATTGAATGAAATCGATTAAAGTGATTGAAACCCTTAATCGAAGTATTTATGAAAATACCCTCAACAGCATTAACGTTCACCAGCAGTTGTAAGTTTATGCCTAGCAGCATTAACTTTGAGTCACCAGCATTAACTCCAATTCCATAACTCTCTTTTTGTTTTTCAACTCATCATTTCTCTTAATTCTTTTACTCAATCACTCTGTCTATTTTTATTTCACACAGCTCTCTTTCTGTTTTTATTCTTACCAATTCTCTCAATTCTTTTTCTCACCAAATCACTCTGTCTGTTTTTATTTCACACAGCTCTCTTTCTGTTTTTATTCTCACCAATTTCCAAAATCAAGACTTTAAAGATTAAGCATTCCAATACTAGCAATAAGATATTGAAATCTACTTGCATCAAATGCTTTTGTAAGAAAATCTGTAACATTCTTATTAGTATGAATCTTGATCATTTGAATTAGCTTCTTTTTATTGGAATCTCTGATAAAGTGATGTCTAATCTCAATGTGTTTGGTTGTTGAATGAAAAACAGGGTTCTTAACTATGCATATAGTAATCTCATTATCAATATAAATCTTTGTTTGCATAAAGTTATACCCATAATCAAGCAATTGATTTTGAATCCAAAGCACTTGGCCACAACAACTTGAAGCAGCTACATACTCAACCTCTATTGTGGAATTAGCAACCACGGTCTGCTTCTTGCACTACCATGAAATCAATCTACATCTAAGGAATTGACAACCTCCTGTTGTGGACTTTCTATCCAAGCTTTCTCTAGCATAATCACTATCAGTGTATGCTACTAAATCAAAAGGTGAATCTTTTAGATAGCAAATGCCCAATTTAGGTTTACCTTTTAAGTATCTAAAAATTCTTTTCACAGCATGAAGATGTGACACTTTTGGGTTGACTTGGTATCTTGCACAGGCACACATTGTAAACATAATATCAGGTCTTGAAGCTGTAAGATACATCAATGAACCAATCATTAATCTATATAAATGAACATCTACTTCTTCACCATCTTCATCCTTGAGAAAAGGCTTTTGAGTTTCCATAGGTGTGCTTGCTGTCTTGACATCAGTAAAACTAAATTTCTTCAAAATCTCAGTCACATACTTGTCTTGACTGATAAAAATTCCATCCTCCTTCTGCTTTACTTGCAGTCCTAAGAAGAATGTGAGTTCACCCATAGAACTCATTTGATACTTCTTATGCATCATTTTCTCAAACTCAGTGCATAATGATTTCTTTGTAAAGCCAAAAATGATATCATCTACATATACTTGAACTAATAGAATATCCCCTTTGTCCCTTTTGATAAACAAAGTCTTGTCTATTTTTCCTCTCTGAAACCCATTGTCCAACAAATAAGTTGACAAGGTTTCATACCAAGCTCTTAGAGCTTGATGCAAAAACCATAGAGATCCTTTTCTATTTTGTGGTAAACTCCTGTTAGAGAAGTCTGGGATTCATGACAAATCCTTGTGTTTGACAAACATAGACTACTCCTTTCAATCTTACCATAAAGAAACGCACTCTTGACAACTATTTGTACACCATAAAAGTCTTTAAAATGAGGCACAGGCCAGAAGAATAGCCTAATTGCTTATAAATTCCTTGGCAACATGGGCAAAAACTTCATCATAGTTTATTCCCTCCTTCTCTTGTGGTGTAACCTTAAGCAACCAATTCTTGCTTTGTTTCTTTATGACAAGATGCCTTCTTTCATTCCTTCTTGTTCCTGTAAACCCATTTAGTGCCTATGGCCCTTTTTCCATTTGGTAAATCCACCAGGGTCCAAACCTTTTGTAATTTGAATTGTAGAAGCTCATCCTGCATAGCTTCTATCCAACTTGGATCCTTCAATGCTTGGATTACCTTCTTGGGTTCTTCTTATGATAAAAAGCAAGCAAACAAACAATTTTGAAAGTCTTTATGGTTTGTTCTTTGCTGAACTGAACTAAACAAACCATGTTCTTTCAAATTCTTTGTCATTCTTCTTGTTTGAGGTGTTGAATTCAAGTCTCCAATGATTTGTTCAACTGGATGATCTTTGTGTATTCTTGTAGTTGGAATAGGACTGACAGGCATAAATGCATCTAAATTGTTCATGTCAGCCTCTGCACCAACATCTTCATCATCATCTGAATAAACAATATCTTCTAATTCAGGCATATTTGGATCATTTGGAAGTTCAATGCTTGTTTTTGGATCAACAGCATTAACTTCTATTCCAGCAGCATTAACAGTTGAACTAACAACATTAACATTGTTAGTGTTGTTTCCATCACTAGCAGTATTAATATTGTTAGTGCTGTTAATATTATCATCCTTCTCTTGATTAATTCTTGGCTCCTCTGTACTTGGAACCTCACTATCTTTCCCTTCAGTTGGATTTCCACTTTCATTCCCTGGATCTTCAGCATCCTTCTTTTTCCTCCACACCCTTAATTGGTTTGAGGTCTAGCATCAGGAAGAATCCTTTAAATTCTGAGAGAATAGTAGATCATCCACAGCCACATTGGGTAGCAAGAATGTAATCTTGTCAGGTACTGACTCCATTTCAGCTTTACTTGTCATCTTCAACATTGCTTATGGTAACCGTGCAATACAATAGATGACTAATATTCCTGCAACAACTTGCTTTAATTTATAGAATTGTTAGAGCATCGTATATCAAAAAGCCATTAGGTCTAACTTATGATCTTTTACTATTTTTATACTTATTGGAATCTTTTACTTATGACTTGGTCTACTATTACTTTGGTGTGTTGGGATGTGATATGCCTGCAATAATAATGTATTTTCACTAAATTGTACTTGCATTTCTCTTCTACAATCCAAGTTCTACTACTGTTAAATACTTTGAATGCTTTGCTATTGTAGAGTATCCTACAAAGAACCCTTCATCAGCCTTTCCATCAAATTTACCTAGGTGATCTATGGTATTAAGGATTGTAACAGGACACCTAAATGGTCTCATGAAGCTTAAGGCAGGTTTTCTACCTAGAAAAAGTTCATAAGGGGTCTTGTTATGAGGCTTGATAACTAACACCCTATTTTGGACATAACAAGCAGTATTAACTGCTTCAGCCCAGAAAGTTGTTGGCAATTTTGAATCAGCTAGCATAGTCCTAGCAGCCTCTATTAATGTCCTATTTTCCTTTCTGCTACTCTATTTTGTTGTGGTGTCCTAGCAACATTAAATTCCCTCTCAATACCCTTTATTTCATTCATGCCTTATTTTTGAATTCAGTCCCATTGTCACATCTAATCACTTTTACCCTAAGGTCTGTTACATTTTCTATGCCTGTTATGAATGTTTTAAGGATTTCACTAGTTTCATCCTTAGTGGCTAAAAAGAAAACCCAACTAAACCTACTAAAATGTCACTATGACAACTAGGCAATACATCTTTTTCATTAAACTCTTTACAAATGTTGGGCCAAACAAATCCATGTGCAACATTTGTAATGGTTGGCTGATTGAACTGACTGTTTTGGTCTTACAAGAAGCTCAGGTTGCTTTCCGTATCCTTTCGACAAGCAACACAGGTGTGAATTAATTTCAAAAAGTTTTAAAAGGTAAACTTCTACAAAAGGGTTTCCCCTTACCAGTTAATTCTTGTTTTAGAAATTTACATGTCCAAGCCTCCTTGCCAATATTAGTATTCATCTGGTGTGGCTTTTTGGCAAAATACAAGCAAAGACCTCCTCGAGAACAACATTCTTTAAATCAAACACTGTACATGTTATCCTTTCTAGAATCGTTTAAGGAAAACATACTTCTAATCAGTTAACTAAAAGTCTAGAGACAGAAACCACACATTCAGTATCAGTAAAAAGAACAACTAATCATCCTTGTCACAATTTGTGAGACACTGAAAGAGGTAAATTTTAGTTCCTTTATAAAATACACATCTTTGAAACGTCGCAATTTACCAGTTCTTTATTTTACCTTTCCTAGTACTATTTCCTCCTTGGAATTACCATCCAAAGCAACAAATCCTCCCATTAATTTTTTATATCATAATCGTAAGATAGGATCTGATTCCTGTCAAATGTGGCCTAGAGCATCCACTGTCAATCACAGTCCTTATATTCTTCAAATCTTTGTGGAATGCTAACATAATAATCAATAAGGATCAAACGGTTAGGTGAATTAGATTCATTTTAAGGGACCTAATCAGATTGTTTTTGGAGACATGGTCTAAAACTTTATGCTTTGGTCTCCAAAAACCCCCCTCAACATAGCTTAGCTTTAACAACATTTCCCTTGTTTCCCCTTATCCACTAAGAACTGCTTTTATGGCCTAGCAGTATTAACCATTATTCCCCTTAATATATAACCTTTTATTGAAATTGACTGTTATTATTTGTTGAGTTATATTGGTTAAAAGGCTTCTAGTAGTTGAATA
>BQNB010170553.1:0-2500 GCA_026074375.1 Tanacetum coccineum | reverse complement strand
CATTCTGCTACCAATGTGGCATGCTGATCTACTATTCTCTCAGAATTCAAAGGATTCTCTTGATGCTGGATTCAAACGATTAGGGGGGAGGAAAAGAAGGATGCTAAAGATCCAGGGAATGAAAGTGGAAATCCAACTGAAAGGAAAGATAGTGAGGTTCCAAGTACAGAGGAGCCAAGAATTAATCAAGAGAAGGATGATAATATTAACAACACTAACAATATTAATACTGCTAGTGATGGAAATAACACTAACAATGTTAATGTTGTTAGTTCAACTATTAATTCTGCTGAAATAAAAGTTAATGCTGTTGATCCAAAAACAAGCATTGAACTTCCAAATGATCCAAATATGCCTGAACTAGCAGGTAAATAATTTATCGTTTATTCATGAATGATGATGAAGATGTTGGTGCAGAGGCTGACATGAACAATTTAGATGCATTTATACCTGCCAGTCCTATTCCAACTATAAGAATACACAAAGATCATCCAGTTAAACAAATCATTGAAGACTTAAATTTAACACCTCAAACAAGAAGAATGACAAAGAATTTGAAAGAACATGGTTTGTTTAGTTCAGTTCAGCAAAGAACAAACCATAAAGACTTTCAAAATTGTTTGCTTGCTTGCTTTTTATCACAAGAAGAACCCAAGAAGGTAATTCAAGCATTGAAGGATCCAAGTTGGATAGAAGCTATGCAAGATGAGCTTCTACAATTCAAATTACAAAAGGTTTGGACCCTGGTGGATTTACCAAATGGAAAAAGGGCCATAGGTACTAAATGGGTTTACAAGAACAAGAAGAATGAAAGAGGCATTGTCATAAAGAACAAAGCAAGATTGGTTGCTTAAGGGTACACACAAGAGGGAGGGAATAACTATGATGAGGTTTTTGCCCCTGTTGCCAGAATTAAAGCAATTAGGATATTCTTAGCCTATGCCTCATTTAAAGACTTTATGGTGTACCAAATAGATGTCAAGAGTGCTTTTCTTTATGGTAAGATTAAAAAGGAAGTCTATGTTTGTCAACCACCAGGATTTGAAGATCCAGACTTCTCTAACAGAGTTTACAAAGTAGAAAAGGCTCTCTATGGTTTGCATCAAGCTCCTAGAGCTTGGTATGAGACCTTGTCCACTTATTTGTTAGAAAATATGTTTCAGAGATGATAGATTGACAAAACTTTGTTTATCAAGAAGGACCAAGGTGGTATTCTGATAGTACAGGTATATGTAGATGATATCATTTTTTAGGTCTACAAAGAAGAAGTTATGCATAGAGTTTGAGAAGATGATTCATAAGAATTATTTAGATGGAGTTTATATGGGTGAACTCACATTCTTCCTAGGACTGCAAGTGAAGCAGAAGGAAGATGGGATTTTTATAAGCCAAGACAAGTATGTGACTGAGATTTTGAAGAAATTTGGCTTTAGTGATGTCAAAACAGCAAGCACACCCATGGAAACCCATAAGCCTTTGCTCAAAGATGCAGATGGTGAAGACATAGATGAACACATGTATAGATCAATGATTGGCTCATTGATGTATCTTACTTCTTCAAGACCAGATATAAATGTTTAGTTTGTATGTGAAATGGCCAGAATGTCCAAGTTAACCCTAAAGTATCACAACTTCATGCTGTCAAAAGGATCTTTAGATATCTAAAAGGTCAACCTAAATTAGGCCTTTGGTATCCAAAAGATTCACCTTTTGATTTGGTAGCATACACTGATAGTGATTATGCTAGAGCAAGCTTGGATAGGAAGTCTACAACAGGAGGTTGTCAATTTCTTGGGTGTAGATTGATTTCATGGCAGTGCAAGAAGCAGACTGTGGTTGCTAATTCCACAACAGAGGCTGAATATGTAGCTGCTTCAAGTTGTTGTGGCCAAGTGCTTTGGATTCAAAATCAATTGCTTGATTATGGGTATAACTTTATGCATACAAAGATCTATATTGATAATGAGAGTACTATATGCATAGTTAAGAACCCTGTTTTTCATTAAAAAACAAAGCACATTGAGATTAGACATCACTTTATTAGAGATTCCAATGAAAAGAAGCTAATTCAGATGATCAAGATTCATACTGACAAGAATGTTGCAGATTTGCTTACAAAAGCATTTGATGTAAGTAGATTTCAATATCTGATTGCTAGTATTGGAATGCTCAATCTTTAAAGTCCTGATTAAGAAAATGGTGAGGTAAAAGAATAGAGAGAATTAGTGAGATTAAAAACAGAAAGAGAGATGTGTGATAAAAATAGACAGAGTGATTTAGTGAGAAAAAGAATTGAGAGAATTTGTGAGTTGAAAAACAGAAAGAGAGATGTGTGATAAAAACAAACAAAGTAATTTAGTGAGAAAAAGAATTAAGAGAATTCGTAAGCTGAAAAACAGAAAGAGAGATGTGTGATAAAAACAGACAAAGAGAATTGTGAGCTAAAAGAATTAAGAGAAATCAAAAATAGACAGAGAGAATTAGAGCTAAAAGAATTAAG
>BQNB010170552.1:0-13665 GCA_026074375.1 Tanacetum coccineum | reverse complement strand
CTATGTTCAAAAGTATACGCAAGTTTGACTTTCAAAAGTCAAACTTCGTAGTTGACTTTTTACCTAAAAATAACCAAACTTGACTCGGCCATAAAATTTTGGTTTTTAGGAGTTACAAGACCCACTTTATATCAGAACGAACCTTAGAACATCCTTTATCATATTCAAAATTTTAATTTAGAATTCAAAAATTTCTTGACACGCTATGGTCAAGTCAAACTTTCTGGTCAAACTTGGTCAACCCTAAGTCATACCAAATCACATTTGTAGCAAAATCTAACTATTACAACATGTTTAACTAGCCTAAAAACATGTACTAAAACTATCAAACACATGTTCATACTCAAAATACTTTCAAATCAATTTTGCACTTGAATCATCTAGCTACAATCATATACATGTAATAACATTTAATTAAATCAAGTAAACAAGTAATTAGAAGACTCACAAAGCTAGAACAAAACTCAACTATGGTTTCCCCTTGGTTGGACCGTACGGACGAACACAACAAACCCCAAAACCAAACCTTTTTCCAACAACTAGCACCAAAATAACACTTATCTAGCAACTAGAAACATACCCGTATGCACCAAATCACTAGAACTTGACCCAAAATCCAACTTCTAAAATACTTAGTACATGTGAGGTTTCTTTAGTGGGAAATGTAGAGGATTAAACAAGGATCAATAATCTATTAATAGATTGTATTGCATGTAAGTAATAAATTTATGGTGATGATTTGTGTGTGTGGGGGTGACTTTGAATGGCAATAAGAGAGAAGAGGGGAGAGGATGAAACTAATTTTTTGGTAAAAGAATTATGTATGTGTGTGTGCTTCTTTATATAGAAAGGAAGTTTGACAATATAACAATTTTGGTCCCTCCTTCTTATAAGTCCTTGCAAAGTTAATACAAAATGGATACATTTTTGTTACCTAGCCGACTAGAACACGGGTCACCACATGTTTCATAAAAAATTTATTCCGTCCCACTAATTTAGTTTAAAACCTTTGTTAAAACGTTAAACCTCGCAAAACACGACCTTTAAACACGTTTTTTTTACAAAACTCGAGGAAACGTCGAAAAATACAAAAATGACATATTTACGCTCTCGGAGCAGTAAAATAGATTTTTCTGACTTTCTTAAACGCTAAAAACAAATAGAAACTAAATCACAGAATAAAATAATCCTATAAGAATGAAAATTTCTATCAAACCTTATATAGCGCAAACGACTATAACTAGTTACGTATAAAAATAAGCGTCGTAGCTCAGGATAAACGTTGACCTGTAACTCGGGTTGTTACATTCTCCTCACCTTTAAGGAGCGTTGTCCCGGTGCTCAGCTTGACTTATCCGCTTTCTTCGCTTCGTCCTTACTTATAAAGAGATGAGGGTACTTTTCTTTAATCTGATCCTCACGCTCCCAAGTAAATTCTGGATCTCTTTACGAATTCCAACAAACTTTGACAATAGGTATCCTACTTTGCTTAAGTCGCTTGACCTCTCTATCAATAATCTCCACCGGTTCCTTAATCATATGAAATTTATCATCAAGTTGGATTTTTTCTATCAGAACAACAATATCACCTTCTGCTAAACACTTCTTAAGATTCAAAACATGAAAAGTACTATGAACCCCTTTCAACTATTCAGGTAACTCCAACGTATAAGCTACAGGACCATCTCTAGCTAGAATCTTAAATGGCCCAATATAACATAGACTTAACTTTCCGCGCTTTCCAAAATGCACAGCGCCCTTCCATGGCGATACCCTGAGTAATACCATATCACCAACTTTAAATTCCAATGGCTTAAGTCTTCTATCCGCGTAAGTTTTCTGGCGACTACGAGCAGTTAACAAACGGTTCTTAATCTGGACTATGTTCTCGGTTGTATCACGGATTAATTCTAGAACAATGAGTTGGCTATCCCCAACCTCACTCCAACATACAGGTGATCGACATTTTCTTCCGTACAAAGCCTCATATGGTATAGCCTTAATACTTGCGTGATAACTATTATTGTACGAGAACTCAACCAATGGCAAATGACGACCCCAACTACTTCCAAAGTCAATCACACAGGCACACAACATATCTTCAAGCCTTTGTATTGTCCTTTCACTTTGACCATCCATTTAAGGGCGATAAGCGGTACTCATATCCAAATTTGTCCCCAACGCTTTCTGAAGCAATCTCCTGAAATTAGACGTAAAAAGGTTATCTCGATCCAAAATAATCGAAACAGGTACACCATGCCTACACACTATCTCCTTCATGCACAGTCGTGTGAGTTTCTCCATACTATTTGTTTTCTTCATCGGTAGGAAATGAGCTGATTTGGTTAGTCGGTCGACAATAACCCAAATCGTATCATACCCACCCGGTGTTCTTGGCAAACCACTCACAAAATCCATAGTAATCCTTTCCTACTTCTAAACTAGAATCTCAGGTTGTTACAACAATCTAGACGGTTTCTGATGCTCGACCTTAACCTTCGAACAAGTCAAACACTTACTAATATGCGTGGCAATATCAGCTTTCATATTCGGCCACCAATGCAACAACTTCAAATCATGGTACATCTTGTCCGATCCTGGATGGATAGAGTACTTGGACTTATGTGACTCATGCATAACCAAATTCCTCAATCCACTCGTATCGCGGAAACCAAACACGATTCCCAAAACAACGTGTTCCATCATGGTGAAACTCAGATATTAGCTTAATCAATCTCCCTAAATTTGCCTTCCTTACGTATTTCTTCTTCATCGCTTTCCTCTAAGCTTTAAGAATCTGCTTCGATAGATTATTGTAAACAGTCATCATCAAAGCACGAACACGTAATGGCTTAATCCTTTCCTTTGGACTTAAGGCGTCAGCCACAACATTCGCTTTTCGCATATGATACCGAATTTCACGATCATAATCACTCAGCAACTCAATCCACCTTCGTTGTCTCAAGTTCAACTCTTTCGGATTCAGAATATATTGTAGGCTCTTACGATCGGTGAAAACCACACACTTCGTTCCATACAAATAATATCTCCATAATTTAAGAGCGAAAACAACGGCTCCCAACTCCAAATCGTGAGTAGTGTAATTCTCTTCATGGACTTTCAGTTGTCTAGAGGCATATGCTATCACCTTTTCCCTTTGTATCAACACGGCTCCATAATAACGAAATCTTCCGTTCCTTCGGGCAACGCTGAGATCGATGCACTACACAACTTCTGCTTTAATGTTTAAAAAGCTTCTTCTTCTTCTTTTCCCCACTCGTATTTCTTATCTTTCTGAGTCAACTTAGTCAGTGGCTTAGAAATCAAAGAAAAACCTTCAATAAACCTCCGATAGTAACCAGGAAATCCAAGAAATTGTCTTACCTCCTTTGGCGTCGTTGGTGCAGCCCAACTCTTAATGGCTTTAATCTTGGTAGGATCAACATGAACACCACTGCGATCAATCACATAACCAATAAATTATATCGAATCTAGCCAAAAATCACACTTAGAAAACTTGGCGTACAATATATCTTCCTTAAGCAACTCTAAAATAATCTTCAAATGCTTTTTGTGCTCTTTTTCATCCTTGGAATAAACCAAAATATCATCGATGAACACAATGATGAACTTGTCAAGATTTGGCTTGGATACTCGGTTCATTAAGTCCATAAACACAGCAGGCGCATTAGTCAATCCAAACAGTATTACTTGGAACTCAAAGTGACCATACTGAGTTTGAAATGCAGTAATTGGAATATCTTCCTCCTTAATGCATAACTGGTGATATCCTGATCGTAGATCGATCTTATAATACATGCTAGAACCTTGCAGTTGGTCAAACAAATCATCGATTCTTGGGAGAGGATAATGATTCTTGACAGTCAACTTGTTCAACTTGCGATAATCTGTATACATTCTAAAAGATCCATTTTTCTTCTTTACAAACAAAACTGGTGCTTCCTACGGTGATGAACTCGGATGAATAAATCCCTTCTCCATCAGTTATTGCAATTGTACCGACAATTCCTTCATCTCAGACGGTGCCAATCTATACGGTGCAGGTGTAACAGGTGCAGCCCTCGGTACTAGATCAATTCGAAACTCTACTTGCCTCAGCGGTTGTAGTCCTGGAAACTCCTTAGGAAACACCTTAGGAAAGTCACGAATTACAGGCACGTCTTCCAACCGTTTCTCCTTTGACTTGTTTTCCGTCATGTGTGCCAAAAACAAATTGCAACCTCACTCGATGTACTTATGAACCTTAATACAAGACATAACCTTCAATCGAGACACACCTTTTTCACCTTCGACTATCAACGTCTTATTCCCATACGGTATACGAATAACTTTCTCACCACAGACGATAACAGCATCGTGCTTAACAAGCCAATCCATACCGATTATGACATCAAACGTACCAAGCTCAATCGGCATAAGATCTCTTTTGAAAATATGGTTCACTAAATTCAAAGTGCAACCTTTCAAAACAGTTGTTGGGAATTATTCATTCCTGACTTAGTACCGTTAGTGATAATACTTAGTACTGATAGTTATAGTTAGTACTGACAGTACAAAGTGTTAAGTACTGATCAGATAGTTAGTACCGTTAGTAGAAAATAGTTAGTACCGTTTAAGAGATATATATAAGATATTATAGGAAAAGATATGTATTATCTTTTATGCGTTTTGTAAGCATGTTAGGGTTTATCCTTGGTCTATAAAAGGAACCCTCATGGCATAGTTAGAGATATCAGTTCAATATACATCTCATACAATCATATCTCATAGTTAGTAATCTGTAATCACTTTAACATATTAATAGAAATCAAATTTTAGTTTATTCATTGTTCTTCTTAATACTATTATGTAGATTCCGCATATACAATTAGTATTCATAGTCAATGTTTCTATATAGTCAATCTGTATTTATACAAGTTGGCTATCACCCTTAGCAGGCTGTAAAGATCTGTTTAGTTTAGGACTCACAAGTGGTATTAAAGCCTGTGAGAAACTCTGAGTAAGAAGAACAAAAACCAGTTATAAATCTCTATCTTACAAAACTAATCATGTCTGGTTCACAAGATGAAATTCCTCCACCACCACCACCACCAGATGTAATGGTTGAGACATTACTCACTATGGTAGATAAACACATTAAGGAGCAAGTTATGAAGCAAGTTCCTGAACAAGTTCGGAATCAAGTTCCGTGTATGTTTGCGAAGGCTGGATTCTGATAGGCAAAGGCTTAAAGAAGAGACGGAAAGATTGATGTAAAGCTTTTCGCAGGAACGTGGAACTATTCGGCTCAAATTTTGACACAATGAGAATGCAATTGATAAAGTCATTCCTTTCAGTTGATGCATCCGTATGAAGTTATATGTCTGGACATATTCTTCATGTTCATCGGACTTCTATCACAAACCACTCTGTTCCAAATCAACAATATCAATTTTACCTTGCTTATGAAAGCTGACTAATCTCAATTGCAACATCAGATCATAGCATATGGTGGGTCTCTCAGATGGAAATTTTAAAAGAAATACTAGTACACAAACTGCATGTTTTTAGAAACTCTTGCGTTCGCCTAAGTGAGGATCAAGACGTCCTCATATGATGTATCCGTCCCTTGAGGGGGGAGAAAGAGGATGAGTGCAAAGCGGCAGAAGACATAGGAGAGTTCGACGCTTTATGTGTTTGGGAGTCATCGTTTGGACATGTGTTTCAAAGGAACAGACTCCATCAACTAATGTAAATCAAGAGCAAGATGATGATTTTGATTTTGGACGGACTCTTAAGCTTCAGATGATGATGAAATACAACGATAGCAAGTAATCATAAGACCATTATAGAAGAAGTAGTCGCTGACATGGATGAACTAGCTGAGAAGATGGTTGATGTGATGTTGAGGTCGAGTGTACTTCAAGAGAATGAGCATCAAGTAGTGACATTGATCAGATGATGAATTTCTTAAAGAGTGACATTTTTTGGTGAGAGTAGAAACGAAATCTTTGTTCTCCACCATCCACAAAAGACCACACCATTAGTTCTAGTTGTCAATACAAGATCCTGATGCTCCGGGTTATTCTCTGATTAATCCAAGGACCTTTTGTATTTAAAGAAAAAGAAACATTCTGGACTGAGAAGATAGTTCTTGTCACTTCACAAGTTTCCTGCAGTTATTGTTTTATGATGTGATATGCGAAGAACTTCCAAATGGATGGCGAATAAGTGTCGTTCGAAAGTTTAATCCCTTATGCTCACTATGGTGTTGAACAATGGATGAATCCTCATGTAAGATTTTCTACATAAGGAACCAGAAAGAGTGGAAAAACCACAGGAAGAGGTTTATTCACTTCATAGATTATCCGTTGTCAGGACATACTGGGAAATTGGGTTCATGAACACACGTGTATCACACCAACGATTGTCGCAAGAAGAGCTAATAAGTACCTAGTGTCAATAACTGAGCCAGACTACAAGAATCTCAATAAGAATGATATTAAGGACATATACTTGTTTATTATGAATGGCAAGGTACTGGATTATGCAGATACAGTTTGATTGGTTTTATGAGGTATCATTGAAGTACATTGATATGGAGAAGAGGCTATGGACTTCCAACTTGGTAATTGAAAAGCTATCAATTTTTTTTTTTAAACAGAAGGTTAATCTCACTGCACCAACAATGACTTTCCTAGGAATTGAAGATCATGAAATGTTCTCTATCATCTATGAGCCTGTGCATGGAATTATTTACAAGAATAGCAAGAAAGAGAAACGGGTGATGAGACATTCAGAGATCCATAAGTTTTGTGATGCAACGTTTAATAGAGTGTTAGAAGGTCTGAATAGTTATAATAATGATATCAAGTATGGGTATGTCCTATAAAGGTCTCATAAGATGAAGAGAGAGCCAGAGTATTGATGATGTTTGAAGAAGATATTGAGAAAAGATAGAAAGTGTGAAGCATCGTGACAGATGAGACGATGGGAGATGTTCGTGAACTGGAGGGACCCTTGGTCCACGAAGAGAACTCCTGAATAATCGACCCTTAGGGGGAGATTGTTAGGTCATTTAAAAGTGTCGATTACTGTTATTTTGTTATTTTTAGTCCCCATTAGTTTTTCTTTTGTTAATGTCAAAGTAGTTTGTAATAAGGTGTAATATGCTAAAAGAATGAAATGACATAATTACCAAAGTCTAGGGACTAGGAGTGATAAGTTAGGAAATCAAGAAGGGGAAACTCTTTCCCTCAACTATAAATACCCTCTAATCTTTGCATACGCGGGTGGGCTTGTACCTAACTCTTCAATTTTCCTCTATTTTATTAATATCATTGAAATTTGAATATTGCCGATCCTCTAATCTTCTCAATTATGCTTCATGATCGATATGTTTGATTCAGATAAACGAGACCTATCAAGGGGGCGGTTATAGGATTGATAAAGACTTTTTTAAAGTGACGATTCTTATTGAGATAAAAGCTAGTAATAAATAAGAGAAATAATATTTGTGTCTATGTTAGGTGATAGGTTCGTGACTAAAATTAAGTCACGAGACCCTGGTAATCAGTTAATAGTTAAAGTACTAAAAGAGAAGAGCTTCTATGCTCATTCTTGTAATTGGGTCTAACTACCCAACCACACCTTTTGGTGAGGGGGTGTCTTCCAAGTTTCTTCTAATCTCATTCTTATCTTTTCTCTAATCCTCCTCCTCCCTTTTTCTCTCTCTACTTTGTCTCTCTAGATTAAACACTTTATTGCTTATTGATCCTGAATTCAAGACCTCACAGGTACCGATTAAACTCGATATTGACAATTGGAATTTTGGGTCATGGGAGTTTTTCTTTGAACAATTATGTGCTACTTATGATATTGAAAAATACATTCATACCCATGCTACTAAATCTAGCACTACTTCATTAGTTCCTCTTACCCCCCAAAGAGCTCAAGGTTGATAAGATAGTGCTTTCATGGATTTTATTCACTCTTTCTGATTCACTTCAAGCCAGGCTTGTTGTGGCTCGCCCAAAGTCTACAAAGGAAGCATGGGGTCTTATTTATGATATAATTAAGGACAATAAACGGTCCCGTGCTAATGCATTAAAGGCCGAATTACATTTTATCAACTTGGGGATCAAAGCATGGAGTCTTATTTACAAAAGATTGATTTCATTGTCACCATCCTCACTAGCCTTGATGCTCGTGTTAATGATGAAGATGTGGTTCACTATCCACTTGAGGGTCTTCCAGATAAATATAACCAGGTTTGTGGATACATGCATTGGAAGGACACCTTTCCCGATCTCAAAGCGGTGCGCTCCTTGTTAATCGCCAAATAGATGAGATTGAAGTCAAAGGCGCTTGCTTTGCCCATGGATTCTTCATCTCCTATGGTTCTTGTGGCGGAATCAAGCACTAATTCACGTTCTTCCACGTCTAAAGGTAAGTCTTGGAAGCCTTGTTTCAATTTTGCTAAGGGGTTTTGTTGTTATGGTGATTCGTGTCGATATGCTCATGATGCAAATGCTCGTGTGAGTAATGCTAATAGCGGTTTTAATAAAGTCCATGGGACTAGTGAGAATACGACTCATGATCTCTTAAATAAATTACTAGCACAATTGGGTCATTTGGAGATGAATGTCGCTATGTCAAATAATGGTACCAATATCACTTTGCCGAATCCTGCTACTGTTACCCCAACTGTTACTAGACCGAATATTGCTTCTACTATTCCCACTGCACCACATGCTTTTTACGCTAGCCTAGGTACATCACTTGGCCCAAACCCTACACCTCCACCTGGGTTTCCTCCACTGGCCGAAGCCCATCTCCTCTTGCTGCTGGGCCAGTTCATACCACTATGGGCCCGGTCAATTATTCTTCTCAAGATACGCAGCCAACTGGTTCTCTTGTTATGGGCTCGGCTCCGTCATCTGGTGTGGTTAATACCTCAGGTCAAGCCACATTGTTACCTCAAGCATTTACTGCAGGGACTCTCCATGACCCTACTATTGGTGCATGAAATATGGATACAGGTGCTAGCTCTTACTTAAATAATTCTGTTACTAGTTTAAGTATTATTCTTAATTCGTGTATGTATTCGACTGTTTCGGTTGGTGACGGGCATTCTGTTTCTGTCACCAACACTGGCCATAGCATCTTGTCAACTCCTTTAAAATCTCTTAGACTTAATAATGTCCTTATCACACCGTAAATTGTCAAAAACTTGATTTATGTTCGTCAATTTGTTTTGTGATAATGACTGTACTATTGAATTTGACTTATTTGGTTTCTCTATTAAGGACTTCATGACGCGTCGGGTGCTCCTCTGATGTGACAGCACCTGGGACTCTATCCCTGTCACGGCTTCCTTCTCCCTTCAAGTGCTATTTCTTTTCAGTTCAACAAACGTGGCATCGTGTCTGGGTCATCCAGGAAGTGAAGTACTGTGACTTGTGAGTCTTGTTTCAAATATGTTTATTTTATGTATAAATGAAGAGCCCCGTTCTTTGCCACTGCATGTCACTTGGCACACAATGCGGCTTTCATTTGTCCATTTAATACTATTGTTTCTTTTGTTTAGAGATTGTTCCTTCGGATATGTGACTTCACCATACCGAGTCTATTCTAGTTTAAAATATTATATTATGTTTGTTCTTGGGATTCATTACTCTTGTTTGATTGGGTATTCCTTAATTCATTATCTTTGATGTATCGTTTAAGTTTGTTTTGTTTGCTTGATCATTTCTAGCCATCGGATCCCTTGAGATTGATTTTAAGCCGTTGGATTCAAATGATGAGGTGTTAGGACCAATCAAGGGATGCCACGTGGGCGAAGTGACGTGTAGGTGGTTTAATACGAGGTTGAATTGAGCTTGTAGAGGAGCGGGGAAGGATTTAAGCAAGCTGGGTTTTTGTTGAGTTTTGGCGGGAAAGACTGTAACGCCCCGACCCAGAAGGGTAGAAGTATTACAAATATGGTGTGACATCAAAAGCATACACAATCATAACATAAGCATAAACAGCGGAAGTCTTAAATAAATAACCAAAGGAAATAAGTCAACATGACTTAAGGTACATAAGTTCTCAAAGGGATAAACATATCCAAGCGAAATAACAAATGTCTTGAAAAGAAACAATTCGCATATCAAAGGTAAGATCTCTAGGGTAGTCCACACTCAGCACTCATAACCCAAAAGCAAACCCCAGCTCCTAGCTTAGATACCTGCCGCAGGAAAAGAAAGTGCGGCTGAGCTTACAAAGCCCAGTGAACAGATATATATAATCGAATGCAAAAGATAACGGAATTCAAAGGATATGATACAAAGGTACAAAGGATATCACAAGACATGATCAAAGGGATACAAATATAAGTACAGACAAATTCAGAAGATCAAATCATAGGGTAAGTAAATGAATCAGAAAATCAATTAAGGTTAAGTTCAATCACCAAGCCCAAACAAATCATATCATAGTAACGCATGGAGTCGCGAGCTCCCAATGTGAAAGACGTGGATTGCACCCCAATCACAGTCACCAACATATCCACATATCATAAATGTCATAATCATCGAATACAAAACAAAATCTAGGAATGATCCATACGCCCCTTAAACAAATAATAGTCTTCATAATGCGCATATAATATCAAATGGGGGACGGTGCGAGAAATCACTCACTCACACATGAGTCATGCCAAAGGTGCATCAATGACACGGCCATGTTACCTTCATGGCTAGGAAACAAATAGTGGCTTGGTTCTCAAACTGAAGGGTTCAAAGCAAAGGCATATCAAAGTTCATTTCAAAGGGATCATAGCAAAGTCCAAATATCAAAGGTTCAAATATCAAAGGTTCAAATATCAAAGGTAGCATAGCAGGGTTCAAATAGAACATAATGACAGATCATATAAGAAAGCCAAAATAAAAGGCTCAGAGCAAATGTAGCAAATCAAATGAGAAATCAAAGATAGAGAGAAACATGTCATGAGAAACCTTAACTTTTTTTTTTTTTTTTTTTTTTTTTTTTTTTTTTGTTTTTTTTTTTTTTTTTTTTTTTTTTTTTTACTTTTTTTTTTTTTTTTTTTTTTTTTTTTTTTTTTTTTTTTTTTTTTTGATTTTTTTTTTTTTTTTTTTTTTTTATTTTAACGAAAAGGTCAGAATATCTGTACCTTATTCCGAAGCAAAGGAAAAAAAAAAAAAAAAAAAAAAAAAAAAAAAAAAAAAAAACAAAATCAAGGAAAACATCACAAGGAATATCAAACACTCTCTCTTTGACCTACACCTAAAGAAAGAGAATTCGAATTACAAACCATTCATTCAAGTTATAACTTTCTTATTTTAGAAACTTTCTATTTTATAACTTGCCATTTTTAAATACCTTCCCATTTTTTAGTAACTTTCCATTTTAGTTAACTTTCATTTTTTAGTATCTTTTCATTTTTAGTAAAATTTCCATTTTTAGTAACTTTTCATTTATTAGTAACTTCTATTTTTTAGTAATATTTCATCATTTGAGATTCTATGATGTATTTTAAATAGCTTAGGGCCTTAATAGTCAACCTTAAAGTTTAGGGTTAAATATGAGCTTTCTATATTTTAGGGTTTAATATGCAAAATCAACAAATTTCAAGGTTAAAAGTGTAAATATCAAAGTTTCTTATTTTATTCAGATTATACCTTCCATTTTATGTATTTACAAGTCAAACCCTTAATTTTACATAATTTACATATTTAGTCCTTTTGGTTTATTAATTACTTAAACATTATCTTTAATTATCCATAATTACAAAACAAGCCCTTATAGATTCAAATATAACAAAATCATACTTTATACATTAATTACTAACCAAACCTTATACTTTTCAGAATTTACAATTTTAGTCCCTCTATTTTAATTAATTACTTTCTAATTACATAATATATGAAATTAACCATTTTAAATCCAAAATAATATCAAAATGACATTTTATACCCCCCAACTTATTTTATACAGAATATACTAAGTATAATAACATGTCTAAAATAGACCCCATAGTTTCAGAAATTACATAACAAGTCCTTATACCTTTTATACCATAATCGGCTAACATATTAATTCACAAAACCTTAATCAAATTTTCCCCAATCACAAACACAATTATTTACCAATCATTGGCATTAATTATACCTGGAAAAAATAACAAAACCCTAACCCTAATTCATTTTAACCATTTTTCTTCCCTTTTTCCTCATTTTCGAATTCGGCAAATACAAAGAAATCTCCAAAAATCATTCGAATCATGTATAAATTATTCCAACAATTTTTCTGAGTTATATGAGATATGAACAACCCCAGAAAAATATAAAATAATTTTTACCAATATTTTATATGCCGATTTAATTTTCATTTCTAAATTAGGGTTTTGAATATGTTTCAATTTATAAAATCGAAATAAAGTGCATGGATATTTTTCTCAGGTTTATAACATGTTAATATGATGAAATATAAGTTATAAAATTACCTTTGATGGCCTTTGATGATTTTATGATTTTATGCACTCGGTATAGCTTTTCGAACCCAAAACAATATCAAAAATCGAATCAATCACTTCCCAAGCTTCCCACTATTTTTCCCACACTCCTTAGCCTTCAAATGATCTTAGAAAAATTCGTCCTTGCCTTGGAAAATTCTTTTGCCGTCACTTTGGTATTTTAGGGTTTCGGCTTATTTGTTGTTTTTAGGATTAATGAAATAAAATGTATAAAAGAGTTAAAATAGGATTTGGCCGAGTCTTATGGCTTTTCAAATGGAATAAAATCAGGTTTTATTATTTACATAATTATTATATATTTATCCATATTTTATTTAATTAATTTTGTAATATATAAATAATTAATTACTTATATAATTTGGCATAAGTAATTTTACATAATCCTTAATTAGTTTTCTTACATAACATAAAGTATTTTAATCTTACAAAATTTCATAATTGCTATATATAGTATTTTCATAATTTCTATAATTAAACTGAAATTTATTTAAGCTTTTATAGATTTTCTTGCATTAGGGGTATTTTGGTAATTTTACACTTGTTGAGATTTTTAGGTTTTACAACTTCTTCCCCTCTAAAAAAAATTTCGTCCTCGAAAATTGAAATGAACCGGAATGAAAACGAAATGAGAACGAAACGAACACATACCGAACTAGACAAAGAAATGAGGATAACTAGCTCGCATAGACTCTTCGGTCTCCCAGGTAGCCTCACGCTCTGGGTGATTCTTCCAAAGAATCTTCAACACAATCCGTAGATGTTGCTCATGCTCTTTTTCAGACTTGGAGTAAACGAGGATGTCGTCGATGAAAACAATAACGAACTTATCGAGGTACTCGTGGAAAATACGGTTCATCAAATCCATAAACACGACATGAGCATTAGTCAGACTGAAGGGCATAACCAAGAATTCGTAGTGACCATAACGCGTACGAAAAGCAGTCTTAGAAATATCCTGCTCTCTCACACGAAGCTGGTGATAACCAGATCGCAGATCAATCTTAGAAAAATATTTGGCCCCTTGCAGTTGGTCAAACAAATCGTCATCCGAATTCCTACGGGTAGTCACCATCTGAACGATCGGGAAAACGATTAGCAAACAAAAACAGGATAGGTTACGGAAGAGA
>BQNB010170551.1:0-13665 GCA_026074375.1 Tanacetum coccineum | reverse complement strand
ATTAGCCATGTATCTCGAAGTTTGGTCCATATTAAATGTGATGGCCTCTCTGCCAACACGAAGGGTTATTTCACCTTCGTATACATCTATCAATGCATGACTATTCTTTAAGAAACTCCTCCTAAGAATTAAAGGTACTCAGGGGGTCTGGCTCAAAATCTATGACCATGAAATCTGCTAGAAACTGGAACTTTCCCACCATTACATAGACATCTTCGGCGATACCGATCGGTTCAAAAATTGAACGGTCCGCTAGCTCTAGCATCATGCAAGTCGGGGTTAGTTCAGGAAGAGAGAGATTTTTCCATACGGAATATGGCATAAGATTAATGCTCGCGCCAAGATCGGCCAAGGCGTTGCATGTATTAATCCCGGAAAATTCACATGGAATAAGAAATCGGCCAGGGTCTCCAAGTTTTTTCGGTAATTTGTTGAGGATGACTGCCAAGCAATTCTCGTTCAATGGAGTTCTAGCCATTTCACTCAACTTTTCTTTGTTTTTTATTAAAGCTTTTAGAGTCGAGGCGAATTTTAGCATAAGCATCAAAGCATCCGTAAAGCTAATTTTGAAACTCAAATCTCTAAAGATTTCATAGAATTTCTCAATTTGGTCGTTAGCTTTTTCACGGCACCTTTCATCATTTCTTCTTGAAGGAAATGAAATTGATGTTTTTTGGTTAGGCATCGGAGCACTAACGGGAGAAACTACGGGCTCAGAGATTGATTCATGATGGAGAACATGGACAACCGGAGGTTGGACGTCTTCGGTGTTTTCGTTATTAGTAGGAGGCATCGTGTCCTTTGTGACCTTGGTCTCACGTTCTACTACTTTAGGAGAAGTAGTGGGAATCGTGGGTCCTTTGTAAGCAACACCGCTTCGAGTGGTAATACCTTTCAAGTCCTCCTTCGGGTTAGTAACAGTGTTACTTGGGAGAGTTCCCAAACCTGAAGTAGAGGCGGTATTGGAAGTGACAAATTTGGAAAGCATGTCCGTCAAATTGGTCAATTGATATTGCATGTTTTGACCTTGAGTTTGCATGTTCCTCATCACAGCATCATTAGCCTTTACGTAGGCTTGAAAATCTTCCTTTGATACACCTTGAATTTAAGGAGCTGGAGCTTGATAGGCGGGGGCTTGATAAGCAGGAGGTTGAACAACCCGAGGTCGATAGATTTGACCTTGATTAACCGGGGGTTGGTAAGCTAAAGCTTGATTGAAATTTCCCCGGTTTTGGTTGTAACGGTTCTGATTGTTTCCTTGATTTTGCACATTATGATTGTTTTGAACTGGAGGAAAACCAGGAGGTCAAATTTGATTAGCAATCGGGGCTCGATAACCGGTATTTCTATGGTTGTAGTTAGCTGCGGCGGCTTGAGAGACGTACTCTTGAATATTGTCACGATAAAAGTTGCCATTAGTGGCGGGACAATTTTGGTACGAATGAGCACCACCACAAGTAACACAACTTTCCTCAACCGCTTTTACGGGAGTGGGAGCTTGGGATTTCTTATCAAGAAGTAAAGCTTTCACCATATCTTTCAATTCAGCAACATCGAAAGAAATACCGAGGGTAGAAGTGCTCGAACTCACTTTTGCAACAACCGGTTTGTTACATGAGGTACGAACTTTGGCTTTGCTTTCAATGATTCTTTGGCAATCACGAGGCATTTTTTCCAAAAAGTTACCACCCGCGGCGGAATTTAACAAATCTTGATCATTAGAGTTCAAGGCATTGTAGAATTTATCGAGTTGATGCAATTCTGAAAATCCATGATGTGGACATGCCCAAAGAAGATCGTTGAATCGGTCCCATGCCTCATAAAACGTCTCATCAAATCTTTGTTGAAATCTCTTGATTTCATTTCGAAGATTTATTGTTTTGGAGGGAGGGAAGAATTTGTTGATGAATTTCGAAACAAGATCATCCCATGTTTGAATCGATCAAGGGGGTTCTTTCTCAAGCCAAATCCGGGCTGCCCCCTCGAGTGAAAATGGGAAAAGCATAAGCTTTACCGACGTACTCGGTACGTTCGGGAACTTCATCATAGAAGTGATCTTGTTGAAATAACGGATGTGAGCATGAGGGTCTTCTTTGTCATGTCCAAAGAATTGCTTGTTTTGAACGAGGGTAAGCAAACCGTGCTTAAGCTTAAAGTTGTCCGCGGTGATTTCAGGCACAACAATGGCATCCTCGTAACCCTCGGTGGGTGCTTCGAGCAATTGAGCCATAGTACGATTATCGTCC
The DNA here is from genome assembly GCA_026074375.1 of Tanacetum coccineum. Classification (NCBI taxonomy): domain Eukaryota; kingdom Viridiplantae; phylum Streptophyta; class Magnoliopsida; order Asterales; family Asteraceae; genus Tanacetum; species Tanacetum coccineum. The sequence continues at coordinate 11,419 of BQNB010170551.1, read as the reverse complement.
ATCGAAACTACGGGAGGAGCTGGATTTTGAATTGGTTCTTCAAGATTAAATGGTTCAACAAAAGCCGGTGGGGCTTGTTGTTGTTGATGGTTAAGATTACGGGATTGAGAACGAGTGTGCATGCACTAAAATATAAAATGAAAAGTTACACTAATTTTTTTGTTCTTTTTGGTTTATCAAAAATGAATTCACAATTTATTTTAATAACGGACAACGAAATAAGACAACTCAATCCTAATAATCAACGAGCTTCTCGGTAACTCTTCGAAAAGAAAAACGCACAAAGGAGCGGATGAATAGGAAAACGCGAAGCTATTAAAAACCTTTTTCCTTTAGGGTCATAGTTCCAAGGAACAACCTGCCTTATACCCCTCTTTGAGTTGGTTTATCTTTTAAAAGGTGAACCGTACCTCGCAAGTGACACAAAAGGTAAGTTTTTGATTCTTAGGTTCGGGAACTTATTGATGGATAATACTTCAGTTGAAAGTATTATATGTTGGTATTCTTTTACCAACTTGTGATTTTTATTGATAATTAAAGACAATGTTTTTATCTTTTTGGTTTTTTTTTAATTTTTTTTTAGATTAAAAAGTAAATATTCACAAACTTCAAGCACAAATAATCAAGCTTCGAAACGACAAACGCTTTCACTTCTCCCCGACAGCGGCGCCAAAAATTGGTTAGCTTAAAATTTCTTTACTATATTTATAAATAAATATATAAATACATATAATAAGGAAACTCAAAAATAATCAATGAAGTCCGGGTAGTATAAGATTTTTCCCGGGTCGTTTATCCCCAACGAAGAATGAATTGGAAAGTCGAAAGTCGGTTTGAATATCACTGCTTAAATGGGAAAAATATGGGTTTGATTTTCTAAAACTATGAATAATATGCAAAAACGAATAAAAGAAAAACCCTAAACAAAAGCAATTTAAGAAAAACGCGAAAATAGGAACGGAAATTAAAAACGAACGTGACTAAAAACCTAAAATTTGGAATATTAATCCTAAAGTGAATTTTTTTTACTTTACCTAAAAGTAATTGACTAAAAAGTAAGAATAAAGAAGACTAGAACGAAAACGGAGTTAAATTGAGTTCAAAAACGAGAAAACGAGAATCGGGCTCGAAACCCGTTCTTTAAAAAGTAAAATTTTGCAAAAATGACCCTACGAAAGTTTTTATATTTTTCCTAAGTGCAATATGACAAAATAAAATTTTCTAAAAAAGAAAAATATTTTTTTGATTTTTATTTAATTTATTATAATTAAAAAACAGTTTTAAAGAAAATAAATGTTAAAAAATATTAAATGATTATAAAAAATTCTGAAAAATTTAGAGAAAATCAATTAAACTATAAAGATCCTAAGAAAAATTTGAAACTGAAAATTTAGCTTAAAAATAAGCTGTTATTAAGCAATTAAGAGCTGTAGGCTTAATGGGCTGTTTGGGCTTATATATTTAAAGAAACAAACTCATACCGGATGAGCTATTGTAGCACAGCGGTATGAGTTTGTGAGTGTGGGTGGCTTTGAAAAGGGGGAGGTCCAGGGTTCGAGCCTGGGCCTCTCTCTTTTTATAAAACTATTTTTTTTTCAAAATTTTCTTTTAAAACTTAAACATTAAGCTAAAATAACAAACTTTATAAAAAGAACTTTTTATGAAAACTACAAATAAGCCAGGAAAAAGCACAAATAAGTTAACAGTTTGTTTGGTTTTAAGGATAGAAGGAAACAAAATGAGAGTGCTTGGCTTTTTATACTAAATAAGCTAAGGTAAATGAAGAATAAGCTAAAACAAACCTACACCACTCCTAATGAACAAGATAAGGCAGAATAAGCTAAGGGAATAAGCAACTACAAGCAGAAAAAGCAGGATGAGCTATACTACACTAAGGCTAGTTAAAGCTAAACTGTTGGCTTCCTAGGGGCAAAATAAGCAAATTAAAATTGAAAATAAGCACAAACAGATTATCTATAATACCTAATAAACATGTAAGAACTAAATTAGGCAAGGGACAATAAGCAAATACAAGGGGCAAAATACTACTTTTACACTAAGTCCTAAAAGTGTAAAGCTGCTAAGCTAACTAGAGGCTAATAAGCTAAGGAAAATGGGAGATAAGCCAAAGCAGATAAGCAAAGCTACCTAAAAAAACAAACATAATCACAAATAAGCTAAGATTATAAGCAGAAAGCAAAAAGAGTCAAATAAGCATGGGTGGCAAACTGATAAACAAACAGCCTTAAGGGTCACCTTTGGGGCTTAATTTTAAGCCCTTAGAGTGAATCTTAATGGCTGGGCTTATACTGGCTTAAAGAACAGCTTAAGGGATTTCAAAAAAAGCAAAAAACAAAAAAATTGAAAAGCAAAAAAACAGTTAAATAGGGCTGAGAATGGGACAGTTTGCACCAGGGGACCTTTTTGGTTTTCTTTCAAATAACAAATGGCAAAATGCAGGTCAAGGAATAAGCAACCTAATAAGCTCCAAACTAAAAACTAGCTTAAAACAGATGGAGACTAGCTCCAATTAAGCTTGTGCATAACTTTTCAAAAGCTATAATCAGGTTTTACTATCTGATAACTTAAAATGAAAAAGGGACAGTTATGACTATGAAAAACTTTAAAAAAACTTGGACAGATTATGAAAAATGCAAGTAAACCAAAAGAGACTTAACTAATTGCATCTAGGACATCAAAAAGGACTCAAAACAAGCTTTAAGGGCAGATTTTGAAGTCTCAATCATATAAGCATTTTAAAACTGATTTATAGCCACAGTTTCAAAATGCTTATAGACAAGGCTTTAAAATTCAACACACAAACCAAAAAAAACTTTGAAAACAGCTTCAATCAATTAAAAAGAACTTGTGCAATTTGGCCAAGATGACCTAAATGGTTTTTATACCAAAATGACCTGTTTTCACCCTTGACCCAAACACCCCTTTAAATTATAAAAATCAAATTCAAGCTCATTTAAAGGGTTTTAAGGCTATGCTTTTGGAAACCAGATAACAAGCAAACAATGTTGAGCAAAACTAAGATAAAAGCATACAATAATAAGCACTAAATAAGCTATAAGCAACAAGCAGTATTAAGCATATAAGGGACAATTTTGACTTAAAATTTTAAACAAAAGACAAAGCAGGAAAATAACAACATAAACAAGCATAAATATCAGATAATAAGCAAGATAAGCAACAAGGTAAACACAAATAAGCTAACGAACAGTAAAAATTAGCAAAAAAATAAAAAGAAAACTTACAAAGAGTCCTTGGCTTTTTGGCAATATTTAAGCTCTCACAACCATAAGCTCTAAAACACATGGCCATCCTTTTCAAACCATGCTCCTTGCTTCCTTGACAGTTTCTTTGGAAAAAAATCTTTTTTGGATTTTAGACTTTTTTTTTACAGAAAATGGAATGAGCTTCTATAAAGGCTTTCAATGACTTAAAAGCTTATCTATAAGCTTAAACAACAGAATTTTTAAAGACAAATAAGTAAATGACACTATTTTAAAGAAAGCTTAAAAATGATAGAAATTTAAATGCAATAATTTAAATGACAAGAAAGGAAATGACAGAAAACTTAAATTGCAATATTGAAAAGGGTACAAATTTTTGATATTACAAGTTGTTTGCTTAAAACACAAAAATTCCACACCTCAGACTAAACTACATAAGCTACTATTTATACTGAAAAACTAGGTCTTGAGTCTTCTCATAGTTGTGTGTTTTTGTAGAGAGACTTCAGCTTGTGTGTTTGTTGTATGAGGAGAAAAACCAAGCAATCTCAGCCCTTAAAAATTCTTGGAGCCCAAGTTGAAAGATCCTAGCCCTTGATTTTAATAGCCAATGGGGTTTGTAAGGATTGCCACAGTATCTTGAGGCCATGTGGGTGTGGGGTGAAGTGGGAGTTATGGTTTTTGGCTTGGTGTTGCAGGTTTAAAGCCAAAACGACAATGAACAGTTATCTGGGTATGTTTGGCGGGAAAAAAAACGTTTATGTTTTTTTTTTGAAGGTGCAAGGGAAAAGTTTGGACATTTGGCAAAAGAGGTCCCCCAATGTGTATATGTTCTTTGCAAACTCAGTCCTTGTGGTGTTTTGTATTTTTGGATTTGGCAAAAACAGCCCTTCAAGTTATATATGTGTTTTGCAAAAATGGTCCTTTTGGTGTATAACTTTAGGGGTTTGGCAGAAATGGCCCCTAAAGTTATATTATCCATAATTGCAACTTTAGTCCTTGTAGTTTTACAACTTTAGGGTTTGGCAATTTTGGTCCCTAAAGTTGTATTTTCTTTGACTTGATGTCTTCTTGGCTTTGACTTTGTCGGGGTTGACTTTGGCTTCGATTTAACTTTGGCTTTTCCACGCTTTTCCATTCCGTGGTCGGTTTTGTTTGTTTTTGCTTAATTTTTCGTCCTTTTGTCAGATATCTGTTTCCTGCACAATATAAGTAAAAACATACAAATACAATGTATTTTTGGTACGTTTTATGTCATTTAAGTCCGATTTTAATGGTGAAAGGTATGTGTAATTAAACGCATACCAGTGTCTTAGGGGATTCCCAGTCCTTTATGGATTTGATTTTGGCGAAGTCCACGTGAATGCCTTGACTATCAATCACGTGGCTGAGAAATTGTACCTTAGGAATCCAAAATTCACATTTAGAGAACTTAGCATACAACTTCTCTTTCTTAAGCAATTCCAGAACTACCTTAAGGTGTTCTTCATGCTCCTTCATGTTCTTGGAGTATATAAGGATATCATCAATAAAGACAATCACAAATTTATCCAAAAATGGCTTGCATACGCGGTTCATGAGGTCCATAAATACTGCTGGTGCGTTCGTCAAGCCAAATGGCATAACTTGGAACTCGTAATGACCATATCGAGTTCAAAATGCGGTTTTTGGAATATCCTCTTCCCGTACTTGAAGCTGGTGATAACCTGATCGCAGGTCTATCTTAGAATAAACACTAGATCCTTGTAGTTGATCAAACAAATCGTCGATCCTTGGGAGTGGATAACGATTCTTCACTGTCAGCTTGTTCAGTTCTTGATAGTTAATGCACATTCAAAATGATCCATCCTTCTTTTTGACAAACAAGACCGAAGCTCCCCAAGGTGAGGAACTGGTTCTTATAAAGCCCTTGTTAGATAGTTCTTTCAGTTGCTCTGACAACTCTTTCATTTCAGAAGGCGTCAATCGATAAGGTGCCCATGCTACAGGTGCAGCATCAGGTATCAGATCGATTTGAAATTCCACTTGTTGAGTCGGAGGAAGACCCGGCAAGTCATCAGGGAATACATCAGGAAAATCTCGAATTATCCGTACGTCCTCAAGTCGCTTCTTCTCTGACTTGTCTTTCGTCTCCTTTGTAGTAACGTTTGCCAAAAAGACTGGACATCATTTTAGAATGTATTCTTGTGTTTTGGTGTATGAGATAATATGCAGATGAGCCTCGTTTCCTCGGTTGCTTCCGTCACCATGAACGATTAGAGTTTCGTTTCCCCAGGGGATACGAACAATCTTCTCGTCACACACAATGATTGCTTGGTACTTTACCAACCAATCCATACCAATTATAGCGTTGAAACTACCAAGTTCTACGGGCATTAGTCTATGTTGAATGGGTAGTTCAGGTTGTTTAATGTACAACCCCTAAGGATAGTGTTCAACCTAATTATTCTCCTATCGGCACCAGTATCGAATAAGATAGAAGCATAGCGGTTGTTTAGAAGGAACGTACCCGTCACGATGTTGGAGTCTGGGTTTGTCCCTGCATGGCCTACCGCATACACTTTCGCTGGAGCATTAACATTTCCAGCTGGGTTGCCTCGATTGTTGTTGTTCTTTAGTTTTGGATATTCCCTCTTAAAATGTCCTTGGGTACCACATTCATAGCAAGTAGGATTCTGACCTGTCCCAGTGCCCCTTTGGTTATTAGCAGTGTTGGCATTAGTAGGACTCCTACAATCACGAGCCAGATGGCCTACTCGATTGCACTTGTGGCATTTAAGAGCACACGGACCATCGTGGTGATAATTGCACTTAGGGCATAGGGGTTTAGATCCCCTGTATAGCTTATTCTCACCAGTCCCTACAGCATAAGCCCTGTTGGTGTTCTGTCTCTTGTTTTGTGTTTGTTGTTGTTGGTTATTATCTTGCTTTCTCTTATTCTCTGTCTGACGATCAGCAAAAGTGCGGATTCTCTTATCCATCAGTTTGGTTACTATTTCAGTTGCCTCTTGCATTGTCTTAGGCTTTGATGCTACTACACTTCTGTGATATCTCTTAATCTTGTCAAATTCTTTAGGAAACATTCTAACACACAGCAATGCTAATTCCTAAAAACGTTGGTTGTATCCTATCACACGGTACCTTTCACTTTCAAATCCCACAGCTTGACTTCAAGCTTCTTAATCTCGGTCCTCGGGCAGTACTTGTCAGTCATCTTCTTTTTCAGTTATGTCCAAGTCATGGCATAAGCAACGTCGTTACCAACAATCCTAACGTGGGAGTTCCACCACGTTAGAGCATTTCCTATAAGAGTACAAGTGGAGAACTTGACTTGGTTTTCCATAAAACAATTGCTTATTCGGAACACAGTTTCCATTTTCTCAACCCATTGAGTTAATTCGACAATCCTTATGTGCCTTTGAAGTTTAGAGGTTGGAACTTCATAAAGTCTGGGTAAGTACACTCACGAGTGGCTCGCTCATTTCTTCTAACACTCATTCCTGAATTATGTCTGTCTTCGCCATTCGTGCTTCTGATAGCATTACGTGCTGCCAAAGCGGCAGTAACGCCTTGGTCAATCATTGCCTGAAGCTAGGCATTAGTGACAGATGTGGTGGCGGGGGTTGTGGTTGTTGTTTTTGGGTTTAACCTCATGGTCCTTTTCTTTGGTACCATTTTCTTCAAATCACAAGAAAATATAATACCCATTAGATTTCATAAAATCATAACCATGACATGACATATACACAATAAGTAAAATGAGATCACAACACACAGTGAAATATACAACTTAATTAAATATTAACAATGGATAAGCTAAATCGACATTCATTCATAATAAATTCGATTACAGACGTGACATAATATAACCGTTCCATATAGAAATTGGAAAACATACATGAATGGTTCAGATACAAAACAATCACTACGATTTGGTTACAAGATAAAAGAATATATACAACCTAAAGCCATACTAGCCGGGAGTTACCCGTAATACTTAGTATGCTGTACAAAATAACTAGCCATAACATGATCTATGAACTGCTACCAGCCTCCAAAGTGCACCAGTACTAACTAACAAGTTAGTACTGTTGTAACAGTTAGTACTGCTACTTTTAGCTTAACTTTTAGTTAAGTAAGAATAGGATTTAGGATCTTAGATTCAAGTAATATTAAGTCTAGTTATAGCTTATTATAAATTTAATCTTAGTTCACATTTTCTAGCTTATTTTCCTAGCTTAATTTAGCTGTCAAAGTCAGTAAAACTCTGAAAACACCAAAAACAGTAGGTTAATTAAGTAGATCATTATTTTGTTAATTTTAGCTTATGATCCTAGTCTTTACAGCTTAAATAGATAGAATATAAGTAGTTTAATAAGTCCTTAAAGTTTAAGAGTCCAATGTAGCTTTTTAAGGACTTTAGCTTATTTAGATTTTTGCTTATTGCTTTGGGTTTCTAAGTTTGCTTAGTTCTTGCTCAATTTTAGTTGCTTAAAAGTACTTCTAGGTTAGATTTCTTTGCATTTTTAGATTGAGCAAATCATCAGCTATCTAGATCATTTTACCCTTTTAGAATTGAGCTTAATTTGAGCATTTTATAGTTGATTTAGTAAAACATAGTCCAAACCCCTAGTTTCTGTAACAGCTTATTGAGAAGCTCTTTTAGAGCTTATCTTTGAGTTTCAGACCATAGTGCTTTTGTTAAAGTTGTTCCCCCTAGCTTATTTTATAAATTTGCTTCTTTAAGTTTTTGCTGAAAAGCACTTTTAATTTCAACTTATCTTTAAGCCTAAAATGGACTTTGTTTGAAGTCGGGTTAAGTCCTCAGGGATGAGTTTTGTAATTTTTAGTTTTTTAATTGTTTCTCTATTAGTTCTTCATCAGTTAGTATCTTTGCTCTGTTAGTCCCTCTAGTATTGGCATTATCAGTCCTTAGTTAAGTCTATTGTTAAGTTTTAATTAGTTTTAATATTTTAATTAATAATTAGGGTTTAGTTTTAATTAGTTTAATTAGACTTTTATAAAAAGATAAAAATTAGGAATTTTATTTTTATAAAATTTCTGCACACTTTCTTTATTTAGTGTAATTTTTATAAAATTCTTAGGACTTTATTTTTAATAGTTTTATTATTTTTATAGTTTTTAATTAGTTTAAATTTTAGAAAATTCATAACTTTTAAACTAAAAAGCCAAAAATAGTAATTTCTGTTTCTAAAATTTTCTTTTGTCTTAGGTTTATAAATTTAGTTTATATTTTTAGGGATTAAAATTAGTTTACTTGCTTAACAACCGCGTTTTATTTGTTTTCCGTATTTGATTAATTGTCCATTTTTTAGTAGTCATAGCTTTCCAAATCAAATTTCTTTGCTTAATTCAAATCAGAATCCGGACTTAAACGAGGTTTCAATTTCACTAGTCATTGGGGATAACGACCCGGGTGATCATATTTACCCGGTTTAATATACGTATTATATATTATATTATATATATTTTTGAGAGTGAATTTTATCAAGGGTAACTTGGTAATTTTCTTAATTGATCTTAAGGTTATATTTTATATATACTTTACGTGTATAAAACTTACACACCAAGTTTTTGGCGCCGCTGCCGGTAAAGTATTATATTTTATAAATATTTTACGTGTATAAAACTACGAATCAGTTTTTGGCGCCGCTGCCGGGGACTAGTGTTTACGATTCCTACATTTTGTGTTTGTTGATTTGGTTTGAAGATCCTTTCGATTTAGAAAGTTTCAATTTTGTTTTATAATTCAAAAATCAAAAAAAAAAATCAAAAATATAAAAAAAATCTTCCTTTTAATTAAGAAATAAAAATCACCAATTGGTAAAAATACCAAAATATAACATTCTCAACGGAGGTGTTATCATAATAATTTCCGGTGAACTTGTTGGTTCCCAAATCGTAATCAAAGATTTAACACTTGCCTTTTGTGTCTCTACCAAGTACGGCTCACCTTGAAAAGCAATTTTCAAGAGCTACCGTGAAGTAGTTGATTATTTGGTTTAAGTCTCTTCCGTGTAACCGTTAAAATTCATTGTTTAAAAAAAAATCTAAAAATTAGTGTAAAAGTTTTGCTTTTTAATTGTTAGTTTTTCTTTTTATGCGCACTCGTTCGCAATCTCGAAGACGTCGACAACAACAAACTCTTCCGGTTGTTGTTGAAAATTTTGATTTAGAAGAACCAATTGTTGAACAAAACGTTGTTCCAATGGCCGACAATCGAACGATGGCCCAAATGTTACAAGCACCCATCGAGGGTGATGATTATTAGGGCCTGTACTACATGAGGTATTCAGAGCTGGAGAGAGCTATTTAATTTAAAGAATCTTTATATTCTTACTCATAAAAACTTCACAATGAATTCACAATTTCCCATCACAAACTACCCTAGCCAATCACCATTCAGTATATACATTCTCTTTCCCATCACAACTGAACTGTGTTCTATGTGTCAACCTCTGAACAGTTTTTGAGTTCAAATCACTCTCAAACCTCACAAACAACCCAGTTCAGCAACTCAACAATATCTCACAACCACATTTCTCAAAACTAATTAATGCCAAATGTTCCTTACTTAAAGAAGGAAAAGAATTGAGACGTGGGCCATTAAAGTGGAAGTATGGGATCCATTGAACAGTGATCACAAACTGTGGTACATTGTCTTAATGGGATAAATGCAGGATAAATAAGAAAGGAGAGATCCTAAAGGGAAATATTATGATTCTTCTCATGTTTCTGTTGAGAACACATTGCTGTTTTCAAAGAGAGGGACAAAGCAAAGAAACTATATTGTTCACGTCTCTTCTGAGGAATCATTATTTGGCTGATTTTCCACATCTAGATGATGCAAGAGATATCTGGTTGGCTGTCAAAAGCCAGATTTATGTGGTATGAGAGTCGAAGTGGAAAATAAGGAAGTAAATGCTTAAGCAGGATGGGTTTTCAGAATTTAGGGGTATCTGAATAGAGGTTCTGCATAAGGGCTATGACAGGTTTCAGAAGATATTAAGTCAACTCAATCAGATGCAAGCTAAGCCAGACAATGAAGATTGTAACATGAAGTTTTCAAGCACTTCCACCTTATTGGTCACAGGTGGACATTATCTATTAAACCAAGCGGTGGTCATGATTATCTAAGCTTGGTTGATCTATACAACAAGCTTAGGACTCTTGAAATTGATGTGAAGGGTGGCTCAAGTTATGATTCAAGGGGGGTTCTCTTTGTCTCTACCATTCAGCCTTTATTAGTGTGGTGCTATCACTAATTTAAAGATGTTATAATCCTGTTCAATAAATTTCAACCACTTTTACTTTGCTACATCAAGTTCATGATGTTTTCTAGCAATATGAATTAAAAATGCTTCCATTCCTTTGTTGCTGAGTAATCCACACAGCAGATCATTATGAAGAGATTTTTGATCAGATTGGGAAAGTGGATTTGGAAGAATTAGACATCAAATGCGCAAATGCAATAATGCTCTCTGTTAGGATTAACAGATTTGAAAAGAAAGCTGGGAGAAAGATGAAGTTTAATAACAAGGATGCTGCAAGGGTTAACAAGAAGAAGGTCAAATGCTATAAATGCTCAGAGTTGGGTCACTTTGCTAGGTAATGTATAGGGAAATAGTTGGATTCTAAAGCAAGGTACTCTTCATTCAAACTTAAGGAGATGGATAAGTCAGAAGAACCAAAGGCCTTGTTGTCTGTTGATTCAATGTTAAACTGGTCAGACCATGAAGGGGAAGATGTGGAGGAAAAATGGAGCTGAGCCAAAGTATATGGGATGAATGCTGTAGCTGAGGTTATGTTGCAGGTATGCCTACTGGTGATGCTACTGGTGATGTTGCTGATGATGTTTCTAATGCTGCTACTGAATTTGCCCTTATGGGTATCACTTCTCAGGTACATACTTGTCCTTTTGGTTATGAAAATCTATATGCAGAATTTAAAAAAGAATTTGATAATTTAGAAGTTCAATACAAAGAGTGTTATATCCAGGTTCAAGCATATAAAAGTACATTACAAACTTTAGAACAACATAAGGGATGGTACCAAAGTAATCAGCTAGCATTTGAAGAAAGAATTAGAATATTATCTGCTAATTTAGAAAACACAACAAACATGTTAAAATATACTGAGAAACTGAACGAACAGGC
>BQNB010170550.1:0-13665 GCA_026074375.1 Tanacetum coccineum | reverse complement strand
TGTTCAAAATATCTAATAATATATTTTCACTTTCTCTCTCATTTCTCTCTCCTCTTTCTCTCTCTAAACAACTCAATCTTTCTCCTTTCTAGTTTCGATTCGTGTTTAAATATATGAAGTGAAGTGATAACGGGATCCTACACTTAGGATGTGAGCGAATGAGTATATTGGCCCGGGGCTCATTGAAAGTTCAATTAGACGGGTACGCACACCCAAAAATATGTGAACATAGATTGCTATCCTAAATGTTTATAGTTATTCGTGGCAAGATAAGCTGCAAGCATGACTATTGTTGGATAGGACTTAACCATAATTAAGTCAAAATTATTATCGATCATGGCTTCACGATTAACAAGCATGGTCATTGTTGATGAGGACATAGCCATGATTTAGTCAGGACTATTGTCGGAATGGCTTAACTATTTATCAAGCATGGTATAATATGGTTTGGATCGACTTGGGTAATCCTTACCCGCATGTCGTGATCATATTTGCTAAGGCTTCATAGTAAGCGAGCATAGTTGTTTTGCTAAGACTTTATAATAAGCAAGCATGATTGTTGCTAAGTGTGATAATGAGCGACTGCGATACAAGTGCCTAAGTAAAGCTAGGTCGAAATGCGAAGTCATCGTGAAATGAAGAATATATGATTATGTGTTTATGTGATTTTATGTGTTAGTGCTATAATACGTTTGATGGGGGTCATGTGTACTCCGAAATATTTTCGCAACCGGTGGGCAATGTTAAATGAGATCGGGAGGGCGACACGTGTATTTTGGTCTTGGATATTGATGAGTATTTTAGTTTTGGTTGATGATGTACGCTTGGGCATTGGCTAGCGACGTATGTTTCGTTTTATGTAGCGATGTGCGCTTTGTTTGGTTGGAATGATCGCCGAATTAAGATTTGGGTTGATCTTTCGTTTAAAGTCCTTCGTTTTAAAATGATGCGATTTATGTTTTCCCGGATACATTCGTGGCGTATTTTGTCTCTTGTGATAAGAGCGATTTTGAATATATTTTGATTTTGTTGGTATAAATTACCCTTTGTTTACTTGACTTTCCATCCGGAATAGTCAAGGCGAGTATTATAAAGCGTGATCTTTGCGTTCGAGCATGCGAGACCATTCAATAATGAGGAAACCGTCTCACTGCAAGTGAAATTAAGATGAGTAAGAAAGGACGAGCACCGGGACGACGCTCACTTAAGGTGGGTGGAATGTAACAACCCGATTTTTACGACGCGTATGACGATCGCGAATTCGACGTCATCATTATTATTTTATAAGTTCATGTGAACGAACGTCGACATTTAAAATTTTTACTTGTCGTGAATAATTATTTTCGTATTTTATTACGAACGGAATTTAGAAAATTTTATTTTTGTCGTTTCGCGAGTCAAAGTTTGACCCCGCGACCGTTGAATGTGTTGGGCCTCATAAAAATTTATGATGCGCCCCGTTAATTTTATATTTTTTGAAATTTATATTTCTTTGGACTCCGACATTATTTCCCTGCGTTCTAGCCGAGACCGAGTCAAAACATTATTTTGACGTGAGTTAACATTTTTATTTAATATTTAAACCAAATTAAGTGTGACGGAAATAAATTTAGTCACGAAAGTATAATCTCGAGCCATGGTGGCCGGTTATATGTTAAGGTAAGAGCTTATGTGTCAAAAATTATATAAGGAAAAGAGGGAGGGACCAAAGGTACCAAAAGCCTAAACTACACTTACTCTATATATACTAAACCACACACACACATACTCTTTTTTTATAAAAATGAAGCTCTCCCAGTTCCCTCCCATGTCTGACCGAGCACCACCACCGGTCGCCGGAAAAATGACATGCATAATGATCAACTTATTTTTTCTTAATCCCCTCGTCATTTCCTACATATTACACTAAAGAAACGTAACATGCAATGGGTATTTTTCTAGTTAGAGTTCGGGCTCGATTCAAGTATTTTCGATTGAAAAGTGTTAGTAAAGTGGGTAGATAATCATTTTTGGAAGCATAGTTAATTGGAAAAATGTTTGGTTTTGGTTTTTGGTTTGGTCCGAAGTCACGACTAGGAACAAAGGGGATGAGACTAAAACTTTTCTTGTTCGGTCTTGCTTCGAATAACATTGTAAATATATCTAATACTAGTGCTATTTTTGTTTTTGCGATTCGATTGATTTTTGATGATTGCATGTGATGAAATCCGAGGGATCTTGCGTTGTCTAGCTTAGATTTGGTTGTTGGATGATTGAGCGAGTTGAATATTGTTTATAGGCCATTTTAGATGTGTCGTGAATGGAATTTTTGGTCAAAAATGGATTTTGGCGCGTTTCATAACTCGTAGTTTTTGAGCAGAAAATTTGGCGCGAAAAACGAGGTTTGAGATTTTGTAAAATTTGAGTATGGTTTAGAAAATATGGTAGAGGGTGTTTTTATGATCGTTTCGGTAATTCGAACGCCCCGTAACTCCTAATAATAAAGAAGTTACGACGAAAACAAGATTTGAAAACTAAGAGAAATTCCAAACAACTATAATGGTTTGTGTAGTTGCTGGCAGATTAAAAAATGTCCGGTTTGAGCACTTTCGAGTCCGTTTCGGCCTTTCGGCGAAACACGAAAGTTGCTCGGAACGTCGTTTTACTTTGCCGTGAGGCTTACTAGTTTTAAAATCGAGTAATAACGGGTCAGAACTGAAAGTCAATTTCTGCACATTAATTAAAAATGTCATAAGTTCCTGCAGAAACTTGCAGGGGCATTTTGGTCATTTATGTCGAGTTTCAGGTCTCGGCTAAAACTAAAAAGTTGTCCGGAATGTCGTTTTGCATAAAATCTCTTCATAGTCCGAGTCGTGAAAATGTGATATAATGGGTCATTTTGAGCGGCATATATATATATATATATATATATAAAGTCAAAGTCAAATAAAGTCCAATGTTGACTTTTGAAAGTCAACGGGTTGATACAAGACTTATTGGATGTTTATAAAAATAATAAACGCTATTATTGTTACGAGTATAATGATTTAGACTTAACGACTTTTATGAACGGATATAATTTAAAAGTGGTAACTTTTAATAAGCGTACGGGACATAATCCCGATATAGGTAATTAATAACCAAATTGAATGTCGATTATTCGACGAGATAAATAAATATTATTAGATGACGGGACTTACTAAAAATGGTAACTTTCCGAAAATAGCAACTTTCTAAAAATAGAAAGTTTTTGAAAATAAAAAGTTTTCGTTAAAGTATCGAGCGTGTAGTAAAAATGAACGATCATAAATCAATTATGTAGAGTTTAGGATCTAGGACGCACAAGTGGATTTCTCATAACATGTGTATGTATATTTATACTATTTCAATAGTTGCGGTGCACGCACTATTCGATCGTACTTTACGGTATAATAATTGAGCGACATAAATTATAGGTCGCCGTTGAGTTCGTTGTTGGGACATCTTTGGATTGTCATGGTTATTTTGATCTTCGGCTTAGAGCAAGGTGAGTTCATAGCCTCGCTTTTGAACTATTAAATATTTTAAAACCCGCGAGGGGAATACATGTTGTTTTGAAATGTAAACGAAATATATTTTGATAGGTGATATGATTTCATTCCATACTATGAGTTTATGTCTTTTGTTGTGTACTCGTTAATTACCGAGGAGGTAAACGCTGAATGCATTAAATAGATCTATTGGGTTTGACAACCCTATTCGGGGTGTGGATCCGATGGTGAACACCTTGTCAAACGGACATTTTGTATTGAGACTAGGGGTAGTGGCATACTTCCCAGTCGCTTATTTTATCTTAAATGGTAAATGTGTTAAAGTTCAGTAAACGGGCTCATGTTAGTGGAAATCATGATATAAATTGCCCTGCAAGCAATGTTATAGTGTTTTGTGGAACCAAATATGCGTACTGATTGTTGTTTGTAAACTCTATGAATTCACTCAACGTTTTGTTGACGTTTTTAAGCATGTATCTCAAGTATTGATGCTTTTGACGGCTTGGATGGAACGGAACGCGAATATCAAGAACTGTGTCTCGGTGAAATGTTTTGTTTATTTAAACAAAAGGATGCTTTGGGAAAGTAGTCGTAACATGACTTTTGAAATGAAGTTTTTAAGTTAATATGGGACCTTGTAACTCTGATGATCTTCATATAAATAAAAATATATTTGATTTATAAACGTATCTTTTGAACGTTTACTGGGACTCGTGTGCATGTATTATGAAGTAGCACCCCAAATGTTGTATTTCGCTGCGTATCGTATTTTGGGGGTGTTACAGAGTGGTATCAGAGCACGAGTTGTAGCGAACTAAGTCGTTTTACAAAACTTGGACTACAACATTTTTTGGAAAATTTCACGAGTCTTTCACCGTTGTCCGATATTCGCGCGCGTGTCGTTTCCGATCCTTAGATGCCTTATTTGGTGCCTTTAATTGCAATCTATATGTGTGACAAGTGGGATACACTTGGTATAAGTAATAATTATATAAGTATATATATATATACTGAATCCATTCTATGATGTATGGTTATATATATATATATATATATATATATATATATATACATACATATACATATATATATACATATATATAACTTGGTATTCGCTTCTCGCGAAAAGTTTAATTTCTTTAAGCATATAATGCGATATAATGAAATCATCCTGATATATGATGAGTATAATTTCACATATGATTAAAAATATGTACATATACATACATATATATACATATATATATACATATACATACATATATACATATACATACATATATACATATACATACATATATACATATACATACATATATACATTTCAACAAGCTAATGTTCTAATTAATTGATAAAGATTGACACATTGAACTACGTAAACTACTAGTATATAAAATACCATCAAACTGTAAGTGGGTAAAGTCCCAATGGGGTAGGGTTTAACAAGATCAACATTGCTTTAATCCCTAGATATATTATAATTAAACTAAAAGGATGCTTTATGCGGATACGTTAATTATGACAGGATTCAACGTGTCTAGGTCTTAGGATGATGTCTCGCCTAAGTCTTAAGAATGATATGCCGCTTCGAGATAAGAAATCATTGCACTAAACAAACAAACCAGCATTTAATCGGATTTAATATGACTAATACAGTTTTCTATCATTTGGCTTGTACCACTCTTTTATCATATGATTTTCTTCTTGCATGTTTATTGTGTTTTGAATTGATTATTGTCACCATAAAACCTGTGTCGGTCTCTCAGGCTGAAAACCTCCCATTATCATTAGAACTAGGTGTAGCATAGGTTTAACAAGTAATTATAATTAACTAATTAGATCAATTAAAATATTGATAGAATATAAGGTTAACGACCTCGCTCTTAGTGTTCGACACCCTACTTACCACGAAACTCCACACGATCGGGTACACTGCCCGTTAAAGTGTTGTTTTAGGATAAGTTGGCTAAATATAAATTTAAAACTTGGTAATCAATAATTTGACCCTACACGACAGCACATCATAACTTTTCCGAGGACCTTTTAACATTCTTAAACATGCGGTTGTTTCGCTCCAGCCAAATGTAATAAGAAGTAACCACCAAAAGAAGTCTTCCAATAACACTCTTAATTGTTCGCTTATTTTCCATAGGCTGAAGATACATAAGAATATCTTGCAGAATAGGCGGAATAAGCTCCATACCCGCAAGGCAACGAATATGCATCCATACCTGAGAAGAAAATGAGCACTCAAAGAAAAGGTGGGCGTGAGAATCTGGTTGTGAATCACAAAGAGTACACCGAAGCAAGTTTAAGCCAGTATCAACACCGACATCCCATTGCCTTAGCTTTATCATGCGTTTTAAGACTATTTCTCATAACAAGCCATAAATGGAAAGCACGCCGGGGAATACAATGCGAAAACCAAACACCCGATACCATAACGCCGCGACCCCCCGTGGCCTAAAAGCATCCCAAGCATTCTTAACTGAGGAATCAAACATATTACCATTAATGGCACGCCATCTAATAACATCAAGACGATAAACTTCAAGATTGGGAGCTGGAACGAGCCCTAAATTAGGAGCTTTAAGAAGCCATGATTGAGGCTAGATCCATCCTCCATTCAACTCCAAATCAAGCATACAGTTGTGAAGTTAAAAGCCCTCCCTCGTGATGTCTCGAGGGGATAGGAGCCGAATAAGCGGGCAATACGAGCACAAAATGTCATACCAAATGAAGTGTTCTTCCCGTTACCGAGCTGAACCCAAAAGAACGGTCTCACAAAATCTTGGAGCTGGAGAAGTTTAATCCATCCCCAATCGTATCTGCCTTCAAAGGAATATCCCAAAACGTGCGGCCTTTTAACTTGTATGTATGAGTCCAACGAACCCATAACGACTCATTATTAGTCACAATATTCCAAATATGGGTTGTCATCAAAGCAATATTAAACAACTCAAGACTGCAGATACCAAGACCTCCTTCATATCTAGGAAGACATATATCATCCCAATCAACCTTAGCTTTCCCGCGCTTGTACTCACCATTACACCAACAAAACCCGCAAATAAGTTGTTGAATATCATGAATAATACCTTTTGGAATGATAAGATCTGAAGCCCAATTAACATGCATGGAGGATATAACAGACTTACAAAGATGGAGCCTCCCACCAAAAGACAAAGACTTATTTTTCCAATTATCAATCCGATTTTTAGCTTTTTCAACAAGAATTTATCAATCCTTATTTAAAATCCTCAAAGAAATAAGCGAGACACCAAGATATTTAACCGGAAGCTCGCCTTCAGAAAAAGGCATAATATTGAGAATGATAAGCTTATCATAATTTAGGACATTACAAAAGAAGGCCGTACTCTTAGGAATACTCGACACTAAACATGGTCTCATTTTAAATTCTTCAAGAGAATCCATAATGACCCGAGCTGACTCCACATCACTACGTGCAAATATAAAAAGGTCATATGCAAAACAAACTTTAATAATTTGGAGCTC
The DNA here is from genome assembly GCA_026074375.1 of Tanacetum coccineum. Classification (NCBI taxonomy): domain Eukaryota; kingdom Viridiplantae; phylum Streptophyta; class Magnoliopsida; order Asterales; family Asteraceae; genus Tanacetum; species Tanacetum coccineum. Next base: position 6,640 of record BQNB010170550.1, on the reverse strand, counting down.
CTCACAATGATTGTGATACCTAAACATGTCCGACATTCGAACCTTTCTTTTTAGAATAAGCGTCAAAACATCTATAACTAGCGTGAATAGGTAAGGCGAAAGAGGATCACCTTGCCTCAAACCTCACTTTCTTTTGAAGAAACCATGAATATCACCATTTAAGCTGAGGGAAAAAGTGGTAGAGGACACACAAGCCATAATCCATTTAATCATATTAGGATGGAAACCAAAGCACTTAAGAATATTTCTCAAGAAACGCCAATTAACCGTATCATAAGCCTTTTGAATATCCACCTTAAAAGCACATCTAGGGGGCCCTATCCCGATGATAATTATGCATAAGCTCTTGGGTAATAAGAATATTATCAGAAATTCACCTACCTGGAACAAACACAGATTGATTACCGCTAACAACCACCTTAATGCCCTCAATAATTCGAGTAGTGAGGATTTTTCTAATACATTTGTAAATGACACAAATTTTAAGTGTAGCGAAAATGAAATGACGAAATGATTTTGTTAAATCTAGAGAAATGAAAAAAAATTAAGTAAAGAAAAAAAGCACAAAAGTCATGACCCGATCGGGTTTAGTAAACCGGATCGACCTGAGTTAATGAAAAACCGACGGTTCAATCCTGTTTTTAAACAAATAAAACTCAAGCCACATCCAGCCCAATTTCCTAACTAGTTTCCGGTTCAATCGGTTGACCGGTCGAATCGACCCGTTTTTTAAAAATTGCAATTTACTCAAAAATGCTTGGTTTTTTAATTGGGTCATGTTATTGCTACCCCCTATCACTACTACCCCCCCCCCCCCCCCCTCTCTAATTCCCGTTGTGTTGACATGACAAGACAGTTTTTTATGTTTTTTCGTTCCGTATTTTTCACATTTTACAGTTTTTGTTTTATAAAACTTTATAACTTCTGTTTCGTATTTTTTTCAGGCAGTTTTACCCATTTTATTAACAGGATAAGACAGCTTCATGCTCCGTATTTTTCATGTTTTACTGCTTTTGACCTATCAAACCTTATATTTTCAGTTTCGTTTTTTTATTTCACAGTTTTATAATACAAACAAAATTAGAAAAATAAAAAAAATAAAAACAAAAATAAAAAAAATCTTAGGAGAGGTATTTGCATCACTTTTTTTGGGGGGGTTGTGTTAATAAGTAACCCTTTTGAATTTTTTATTACTTTCCCACATATTTAGGGTGCGTTTGCTTTGAGCCTTTTTGGATTCAAGAAATACAATCAAAAATAAAATAATTGTTTGGTTTATGGTATAGTAATTAGCACAGTATTTAATTATATGACGAAGGTTAATACTGTAATCGTATTTTATTACCAGTCAAAGACTTTTGGATTAAACGTATCAGATCAAACATTGAATATTTGATATATTTGTTTTTAAGACCCAAGATTCAACATGTACCGGGACTAGCACTTTCATCTTTAAGTTACACACCTCGGTGTGTCATTTACCAATAAAATATTAAACTCAAAAACTTATAAAACACCGAAAATTACTGTGTAAGAAAGCTGGATAAAGGGCGTTAAAGAACCAAGATTCGGAGCAATGGCGCCGTCAATAGGGTAATGGCAAACGCGCCATTAGCGTCCCGTAAGTCTCCTCGCCAGCCCAATCACTCCTATTTCTTGTAATCTTATTTTTTTTTTCAAAATTGAACTTTACCCAACGTATAGAAACGTGTATAATTAATAAAAAAAAACTCATTTTACTTGTAAATAATCGCTCACGTTTCATATAATCAACTCAAATTACATACATATTTATCTACTCTTATAATCTTCCATATCACTGGCTTGTTCTCTCCCCCATATCGTCGAAGAAATCCAAAGATATGTTCAGAAACAATGTGATGAAGACGACGCGGCTCGTTAGGAAACTATTATGGGCCTAATCACGCTGTTTGAGCAAGCAATGACGGCAAAAGAAGATTTGAGGAAACAATACGCTGAATATAAAGACATTTCGTCAGAAAGATGTGCTCTGATTGAGAAATTTTTAGACGATGAAGCCTGAAAAGATTACGAGGTTAAGAAAACATTGTGAATTTGTGTGTCACAAATACAAGATAATATCAGTCAAAAAATCCATTGGATGCACAAAGAAAACAAATAGGATGATTTGTGTTTTTGTATTGTAACGTAATTTGTATATTTATTTCAATGTCGAATTCAAACACGTAATTTTCCTGAGGATTTATATATGAAACGAAATGAAATAAAGGAACCCGTCCTTCATTTCATTTCGGTTCATTATAAATATTCCTCAAAAAACCCCGTGTTAAAAATTCAATATGTTTTTTTTTATTCTCGTGTTGTAATTTAAATTTTATTTGAATGAATAAAAAATAGTTTGATAGAGAAAAAAAGAGACAAATAACATGTTATTGATGTTTTGCTGAGAGAAGGTTTTAGTTATTTGTGTGTTATGAGAGAGATTATTTTTAGCAAAACTAGCGGTAAGCTGTAAGTTGTAAACTGTAAACCTGTTAAGATGAACTACAAGCTGTATATTTTTTTCAATAAAATTGTTTGGTAAATTAGCTGTTTACTGTAATTATAAGATGTAAAATAATATTTCAATAAATTATATTATGGTTGGAGGGTATATCAATAATTTACAAACTTAACAAATTTACAGACTTCACAGTTATTAACAATTTCAAAAACTTCATCAATCTTTTCATTTAAAAGCTACTTGTTTAAAATAAAAGCTTAAAGTTGATGCATCCAAACAGAACTGAAAAAAATTATTTTTGTAACAAAAAACTTACGACTCTAAAAAAAACTTTAAAAAACTCCTGCAAAACAAGCCTGAGATGGCACACCAATATTGTGTTATTAATGGTCCCACACCTTGCTCTCTAATTGTAGATTAGCCTAGATTTGACCATTCCACTTGGAAAAGGTGATTAGAACCAAAAGTACAAGCAATTAAAGATGCTCCAAACCAAGATTTAATATTCAACAACAGAACCAAAAAACAATAAATAATAAAACCCTTTGTTCTGTTTGTCATTTTTCATTATCATGTCTCAATTCATAGCATGATTATGAAAATGTTGGTGATGTTGTATACGTACATACATAATGATAACTAGTCATGGTATAAAACAAAACCATTTCTTTTTCTAACTTTTTGACACTAAAAACTAATCTACTACCATATTTGGCCAACCCCACATGTGATTTTACAAATTTGTCCTTTTCTTCATCACTTCTTTCAGCAACTGTACAACACACATCACATGCTCTCCTGCTTTTTCTAAACACAAACACACTACACCCTAAGGTAACACTGTAAATTTCCACCCTTAGATTCACTGCTACATACTTTTTGACTTTTTTTTTTGACTTTTTTCTTTATCTTATGACAAGTTTGTTACAATGGTATCTTTAGTTCAACTAGAATGATGAAGAGTACAAGATGGTAAGGGGAGGTGTGACACAAAACACCCTTCATTTTTTTTACCTATATATTTTTGTATGGTAGTAATCAGTATGGTCGGCGGTGATAGATAGCGGTTGTGGCAGCGGTTATTGGTGGTGATGATTTAACTAAGGATCTCATTCGAGTATTCTTTGTTGTTACATATATATTTATCTTCTTCCTGTGAAACAAACGGTATACAACATTAAACGAAATATAGAAAGCACGAAAAAGGACACCAATTTGGAATTAGAAGTAAATGATGTTACCTAAGCTAAGGAAGCTAAAAACACAAATTAACGACTACATTCCGATGGCACCATGATCCGAAGAAAACCTGGACAACGACAACCAATGTTGTTAGCTACAACGGATCAATTAACTCAGCATCTAATTTAGCAAAAAAATCGAGCCAAAACTGTACCTAGGAAACTGAAAGTAACATGATTTCAATGAAGCCATGTCCAACGTCGAAGCGGCAGGGAGTAAAGGTGAGGTGATCAAGTTACTGTTGGTGCTTGAAAACGGGGCAGAAGAAACTGGGGCATTATAATCATTTGAGAAAACGGTTCGGTATTCTCCTGACGCTTTCGGTGAAGTAAAAAGATTATCAGGCAGATTGTGCTCAAAACTACAATGATACTCGTATTTAGAAAGTTGAACTAGTTCAAGGAAAATCATAATGTTTCTTGATATGGTATGATTGCATTTATTTTATACCTTTCTGGCAAATCAATTTCTTCATCATCATTATGAGGGCTTGATTTTCCATTGCTATTTTCATCTTTAAGATCCAATGATTCCTTATCTTTCTCAAGGCTTAAATTTGCCTCAAATGGCTCATCAACATTGATGTTTACAGGAGTCACCATTTTCGACATCAAACCATCCTCTGCAAACACAAAACAAACACACACCAATTCGTTAAACCATTACAAGCAAACTTGTTTCTTTTTTAGTAACGGTTAAAAAGTTGTAGTTACCGGAATCAGGACTGGAGCTGCTGCTGTTATTGGAAGCAAACACCGAGTGGTTCAGATAACTTGGAGAGTAAGTTGGTGACAGAATGGCTGCACCGGTTGAGAGCGCACGGTGGTGATGGCTCCTTTTCACGTCTAGAAGTTGTAGATCCATGAGCCTACGGTTCTGAAGCTCAACCGCGTGTTGCAAATCAGCTTGCTCCTCCAACTTCTTCCTCCACAGTAAATCCTGACTGTTGTACAACATCCTTGCCCCTAATATTCACGAAAGAGTTCATATAACAGACTTATAAATAAAGATCTAATGGGTTGGGTATTTCATAGGAACATACCGAGATCAAAAGGATCACGAGAGTCAAACCCCGTGGGGCTACCACACGAGGAGAAGTCACCACGCTCCATTTGCTGCTGATTGTGCTTTCTAAACTTATCAGGAACTTTACCCTTCTCTTTGTACGGTTTCACAAGCACACGAGCGTCACACACAAAATGTGGGTTCCCTTTCGCAAGTATAAGCTTCACAGTTTCGGCATAAACAAAAGTCACAAATCCAAACATCCGCTTTTGCTGGTATGGGATCCGAACATCTTGAACAGGTCCATACATGCTACAAAAGACAACACAAAAACAACATTTTTTGAACAAACATTCCACTTATATTCCTTAGTATCAAACTTAACCACCAAAATCTTGATTTCGCACCTGAAGTAGTTAGAAACATCTTCTTCCCTAAATGTACTATCAGCCGGAAAAGTTAAGTAAATTTGTCTGGAACCCGGGTTCAACATCCCCATTGAGAAATCATTTCTCGAGCGCCCGAATTTGTTCATATCCTCACCCATCATCAAAGCCGCTGCAGCTGCCGCAGCCATTCTACATAAAATAAAATAAACCATAAATAAAATTCAGTAAACCACATATACTAAACAACAAATTTGTCAACATACATGTAACTTGTTTCTATTAGGATTTTTTTTCTTACCGGGGGCTTTCAGATTGTTGTCGAAGTAGGAAATCCATTGATTTCGGGCTATTCGGAAAGGGAAAATTTGGAGGCGAGCCCGCAGCAGCAGCAGCAGCCGCAGCCGCCAAAAGCAACCGTTGTTGATGTGCTGATTTAGATCTAAGCAGCTCTTGACATTGTTCCATAACATTAGCCGCCATATCAGCTTCACCACCATTACCATGAGTAAACCTGCAGCTTGCACCATTCTTACAATACCCTTTTGCAAAATATAAGCATGGCTTCCACCCATCATCACCACCACCCAAACACACATCATTCACAGATGCACTCCTTCTATGAGGACCACCGGCGGCGCCGCCACCCCATGGTGAAAAAATCTCACCACTCCCATTAGGTGACACCAAATCAGGATAAAAATGAGGCGACCCATCATTCAGAAAAGAAAGCTGGTCCTGAATATGCAACTCATCGAGCAAATCAGGCTCGGTGGAGCCGCCGTAAAAAGGCGGCGCCGCCGAGTTCAAATGATGGGTATCTTCACTCCATGAAGATGATAGGCTTGGGATACTTAACGGTGAAGGTATGTTAGTAACACCGTTGTTTATCAGACGTGAAGTAGTTGAGTTGGAAGAGTTTTGGCGCGAAAAAGGTGACGGTGACGAGGGAGATGACGGCGTTGACGACGGCGAGTTGGCTGAAGGGATACCGAGTTCTTTACGTGCTTTGTGAATCACTGAGTGAACCAATGACTCCGGGCCAAAAGCTAACCGTATCATCTCTTTTTCACCATGATCTTGGATTAATAAAAGACCCATTATTTTTGAAGCATATTCAGGATCTAAGTTTTGGATCCTTGTGAACACCACTCTTGTTGCTTCATATGAATCCATGGTCGGTTTTGTGTAAATATTCTTTTATTGGATTAATGGCTTGTTGTTCCTGTAGGGGATGCAAAATATGAAGAAAACAACAAATTTAAATTTGGAAGAAAATATAATCCATAATTAATAAAGATTGCATATTTTTGCTTAACTTGAAAAACCCATATAAAGAAAGTTAATTTGGGAAATACCCATTGCTTGCATTTTTTAGCTTTAAGTTGAAAAAAACAAACAAAAAGATGGTTAAAATTTATATAAAAATGAGATTTTTGAAAAGCTTTTGAGTAAAGATGGTTTCTTTACTCTTTTCATCTTTTGCATTCGTTGGTTGATTTTTTTCTGCAAAAAGAAAGAT